>JAAIUW010000032.1:0-49999 GCA_014851425.1 Senna tora | reverse complement strand
TTAAGTACAATTCAAACATGTGGTTGCACAAGTGAGTCAATTGGATCGCTTCGCGTTGTATTTGGAAATCCAAATAGATTTAATGCTCGAATGGGACTCATGATCACGTGGAAGGTATGTGAAGTCATTTCTAAACTCATTTTCAACGGAAAATCGTGATTGAATCTCAAGAGAATTCAACAAGTACAAGTCAAACGTGTTGTTGAACAAGTGAGTCAAACCGATCTCTTCGCATTGTATTTGGGAATTCGAGTGCTTTTGATGCTCGAATGGGACTTGTCATCGCATGCAAGTTGTGTGAATTCATGTCTAAATACATTTTGAACCAAAATCACGATTGAATCTCAAAAGAATTTAAGAAATACAAGTCAAACGTGTTGTTGCACAAGTGAGTCAAACGGATCGCTTCGCATTGTATATGGGAATCTGTGTGGATTTAAGGCTCGAATGGGACTGGTGATAGCATCGAAATTGTGTTAAGTCAAGTCTACACAAATTTTGAGCTGAAATTCGGGAATAAGTCTCAAAAGATTCCAAGAAGTACAAGTCAAACGTGTTGTTGCACATTTGAGTCAAACCGATCGCTTGTCGTTGTATTTGGGAATCTGAGTGGATTTAATGCTCGAATGGTACTCGTGATCGCATGGAAGGTGTGTCAAGTCATGTCGAAACATAATTTCAACTGAAAGTCGTGATTGAATGTCAAAAGTCTTCAAGAAGAGCAAGTCAAATGTGTTGTTGCACAAGTGAGTTAAACCAATCGCTTTACGTTGTATTCGAGAATCTGAGTGGATTTAATGCTCGAATGGGACTCGTGATCACATGAAAGGTATGCCAAGTCATGTTGAAACATATTTTGAACAGAAAATCACGATTCAATGTGAAAAGAGTTCAACAAGTACAAGTCAAAGGTGTTGCACAAGTAAGTCAAACCGATCGCTTCACATTGTATTTGGAAATCCAACCGGATTTAATGCTCGAGTGGGACTCGTGATCGACTGGAAGATGTGCGAAGTCAAGTCTAATTATATTTTGAACTGAAAATCACGATTGAATCTCAAAATAATATAAGAAGTACAAGTGAAACGTGTTGTTCCACAAGTGAATCAAACCGATCGCTTCGCGTTGTATTTGCGAATCCAAGTGGATTTAATGCTCGAATGGGACTCAGGAACTCATGGAAGGTGTGTGAAGTTAGGACTAAATACATTTTGAATTGAAGATCACGATTGAATCACAAAAGATTTCAAGAAGTAAAAGTCAAACACGTTGTTGCACAATTGAGTCACTTTCATAGCTTCGCGTTGTATTTAGAAATCTGAGTGCATTTAATGCTCGAGTGGGACTCGTGATCACATGGAATGTGTGTTAAGTCATCTGTAAAAACATTTTAAATCGAAAGTCGTGATCTAGTCTAAAAGAATTCATGATGTACAAGACAAACGCGTTAGCACAAGTGAGTCAATTCGATCGCTTCGCGTTGTATTTCGGAATCCAAGTGGTTTTATCGCTCGATTGGGACGAATGATCACATGGATGGTGTGTGAAGTCATGTCTAAACACATTTTGAACCGAAATTCGCGATTAAATCTCAAAAGATATCAAGAAGTACAACTCAAAGGTGTTGTTGCAGAAGTAAATCAAACAGATCGCTTTCGTTGTATTTGGAAATCTGAGTGCACTTAATGCTCGAATGTGACTCGTGATCGCATGGAAGGTGTGTGAAGCCATGTCTAAACAAATTTTGAACCGAAATCGCGATTGAATCTCAAAATAATTCAAAAATTACAAGTCAAACGTGTTGTTTCACAAGTGAGTCAAATTGATCGCTTCGCGTTGTATTTGGGAATCTGAGTGGATTTAATGCTCGAATTCTACTCGTGATCACATGGAAGTTGTGTCAAGTCATGTTGAGACATATTTTGAACTGAAAGTCGCAATTGAGTCTAAAAAGAATTCAAGAAAAACAAGTCAAAGGTGTTGTTGCACAAGTGAGTCAAACCGATCGCTTCGCGTTGTATATTTAAATCCGAGTGGATTTAATGCTCAAATGGGATACGTGATCGCATGGAAGTTGTGTAAAGTCATGTCTACACACATTTTGAACCGAAATTCGCGATTGAATCTCAAAATATTTCACGAAGTATAAGTCAATGGTGTTGTTGCACAAGTGAGTCAAACCGATCTCTCCACGTTGTATTTGGAAATTTGAGTGGATTTAATGCTCGAATCGGACTCATGATCGCATGGATAGATTGCAAAGTCATTTCGATACATATTTTGAACAAATTTCGTGATTGAATCTAAAAAGATTTCAAGAAGTACATGTCAAACTTGTTGTTGCACAAGTGAGTCAATCTGATTGCTTGGCGTTGTACAAGAAGTACATGTCAAACACGTTTAATGCACAAGTGAGTCAAACCAATCGCTTCGCGTTGTATTTGGAAATTCAAGTGGATTTAATGCTTGAATGGGACTCATAATCGCATGGATGGTGTGTGAAGTCATGTCTAAACACATTTTGAACCAAAATCGCGATTGAATCTTAAAAGACATCTAGAAGTACAAGTCAAAGTGTTCTTGCACGAGGGAGTCAACTGGTTGCTTCGCCTTGTATTTTGGAATCCGAGTGGATTTAACGCTCAAATGGGACTCGTGATGGCATGGAAGGTGTGTTAAGTCATGTCTAAACACATATTAACATGGAAATCGTGATTGAATCTCAAAAGAATTCAAGAATTACAAGTCAAACACGTTATTGCACAAGTTAGTCAATTCGATCGCTTCGCGTTATATTTGGGAATCCCAATGGATTTAATGCTCGAAAGGGACTCATGATCTCATGGATGGTGTGTAAAGTCATGTCTAAACACATTTTGAATCGAAATTCGCGATTAAATCTCAAAAGATTTCAAAAAATACAAGGTAAACATGTTGTTGCACAAGTAAATCAAACCGATCTCTTTGAGCTGTATTCGGGAATCTGTGTGGATTTAATGCTTCAATGTGACTCGTAATCGCATGTAAGGTATGTTAAGTCATGTCGAAACATATTTGCACTGAAAATCGCGATTGAATCTTAAAAGAATTGAAGAACAAGTCAAACTTGTTGTTCCACATGTGAGTCAAACCGATCGCTACGCGTTCTATTTAGGAATCCTAGTGGATTTAATTCTCGAATGGGACTCGTGATGCATGAAAGGTGTGTGAAGTCAAGCCTAAGAACATTTCAAACTAAAAATTGCGATTGAATCCCAAAAGAATTCTAGAAGTACAAGTCAAGCATGTTGTTCCACAAGTAAGTCAAACGATCGCTCCGTATTGTATTTGGGAATCCCAGTGGATTTAATGCTCGAATAGGACTCGTGATCTCTTGGACGATGTGTCATATCATCTCTAAACACATTTTGAACGGGACTCGTGATCGCATGGAAGGTGTTTGAAGTCATGCCTAAACACAATTTGATCCGAAAACCGCAATTGTATCTCAAAAGAATTCAAAACGTACAAGTCAAACGTGTTGTTGCACAAGTGAGTCAAACCAATCGCTTCGCGTTGTATTTTGGAACTATAGTGGGTTTAATACTCGAATGGGACTCGTGATCGCATGGAAGGTCTGTGAAGTCATGCCTAAAAATATTTTGAACCGAAAATTGCTATTCAATTTCAAAAGAATTCAAGAAGTACTAGTCAAACATGTTGTTGCACAAGTGGGTAAAACTGATCGCTTCACGTTTCTATTTGGGAATCCCAGTGGATATATTGCTCGAATGGGATTTCTGATAGCATGGAAGGTGTGTCACGTCATTTCATAACACATTTTGAATTGAACATCGCGGTTGAATCTCAAAGGAGTTCAAGTACAAGTCAAACATGTTGTTGGACAAGCGAGTCAAACCGATCGCTTCACGTTGTATTTGGGAATCCATGTAGATCTAATGCTCGAATGGGAGTCGTGATCGCATGGAAGGTGTGTGAAGTCGTGCCTAAGAACATATAGAACCGAAAATCGCTATTGAATCTTAAATGAATTCAAGAAGTACATGTCAAACCTCTTGTTGCACAAGCTAGTCAAACTGATCGCTCTGCGTTGTATTATGGAATCCAAGTGGATTTAATGCTCATGTGAGACTTGTGATCAAATATAAGTTGTGTGAAGTCATGTCTAAACACATTTTGAACCGAAAATCGCGATTGAATCTCGAAAGAATTCAAAAAGTACAAGTCAAACTTGTTGCAAAAGTGAGTCAAACCAATCGCTTCGCGTTTGTATTTGGGAATCCTAACGGATTTATTGCTCGTACGGAACTCGTGATTGCATGGAAAGTGTGTCAATTCATGTCTAAACACATATCGAATGGGACTCGTGATCAAATGCAAGTTGTGTGAAGTCATGTCTAAACACGTTTTGAACCGAAAATCGCGATTGAATCTCGATAGCACTCAAGTACTACAAGTCACACATGGTATTGCAAAAGAGAGCCAAACCAATCCCTTCACGTTGTATTTCGGAATCCGAGTGGAATTAATGCTCGAATGGGACTCATGATTGCGTGGAAGGTGTGCGAAGTCATGTATAAGCACATTTTGAACCTAATATTGCGATTGAATCTCAAAAGAATTCAAGAAGTACATGGCAAACGTGATGTTGCAGAATTGACTCAAATCGATCGCTGAACGTTTGTATTTGGGAATCCTAGTGGATTTAAAGGATGAATGGGACTCGTGATCGCTTGAAAGCTGTGTCAAGTCTTGTCTAAACACATTTTGAACTGAACATCGCGATTGAATCTCAAAAGAATTCAAGAAATACAAGTCAAACGTGTTGTTGCACAAGTGAGTAAAAGAGATTGCTCCGAGTTGTATTTCGGAATCCAAATGGATTTAATGCTCGACTGGGACTTGTGATCGCATGGAAGGTGTGTGAACTCATGTTTAAATACATTTGAACCGAAAATCGCGTATCAATCTCAAAAGAATTGAAGATGTACAAATCAAACGTGTGTGCCGCACAAAGTGAGTCAAACCGATCGCATCGCGTTGTATTTGGAAATCTGAGTGGACTTAATGCTCGATTGGGACTCATGATCAAAAGGTAGTTGTGTGAAGTCATGTCTAAACACATTTTGAACAAAAAATTGTGATTGAATCTCAAAAGAGTTCAACAAGTACAAGTCAAACATGTTGTAGCAAAAGTAAGTCAAACTGATCGTTCCGCGTTGTATTTTCGAATTCGAGCGAATTTAATTCTCGAATATGACTCGTGATCGCATGGAAGGTGTGTTAAGTCATGTCTAAACACATTTTCAACAAAAAATCACGATTGAATCTCAAAAGAATTCCAGAAGGACAAGTCAAATGTGTTGTTGCACAAGTGAGTCAAACCAATCCGCCCGCGTTGTATTTAGAAATTTGAGTGGATTTAATGCCCAAATGGAGCTCGTGATCGATAGAAGATGTGTGAGGTCATGTCTAAACACATTTTGAACCAAAATCGCGATTGAATCTGAAAAGACATATAGAAGAACAAGTCAAAGTGTTCTTGCACGAGGGAGTCAAACCGGTCGCTTCGCCTTGTATTTTGGAATCCGAGTGGTTTTAACGCTCGAATAGGACTCATAATTGCTTGGAATGTGTGCTAAGTCAAGTCTAAACCCATTTTAAATTCAAAATCGTTATTGAATCTCAAAAGAATTCAAGAATTACAAGTCAAACACGTTAATGCACAAGTGAGTAAATTCGAACGCTTCACGTTGTATTTGGGAATCCCAATGGATTTAATGCTCGAAAGGGACTCATAATTGCATGGATGGTGTGTAAAGTCATGTCTAAACACATTTTGAACCGAAATTCGCGATTAAATCTCAAAAGATTTCAAGAACTACAAGGTAAACGTGTTGTTGCACAAGTAAATCAAACAGATCGCTTTGAGTTATATTTGGGAATCTGGGTGGATTTAATGCTTGAATGTGACTCGTAATCGCATGTAAGGTATGTTAAGTCATGTCGAAACATATTTGGACTGAAAATTGCGATTGAATCTTAGAAGAATTGAAGAACAAGTCAAACATGTTGTTGCACAAGTGAGTCAAACCGATCGCTACGCATTGTATTTAGGAATCCTAGAAGATTTAATTCTCGAATGGGACTCGTCATCGCATGAAAGGTGTGTGAAGTCAAGCCTAAGCACATTTCGAACTAAAAGTCACGATTGAATCCCAAAAGAATTCTAGAAGTACAAGTCAAACAAGTTGTTCCACAAGTAAGTCAAACGATCGCTCTGTATTGCATTTGGGAATCCCAGTGGATTTAATGCTCGAATAGGACTCGTGATCTCTTGGACGATGTGTCATGTCATCTCTAAACACATTTCAAACGGGACTCGTGATCGCATGGAAGGTGTGTGAAGTCATGCCTAAACACATTTTGAACGGAAAATCGCAAATGTATCTCAAAAGAATTCAAACAGTACAAGTCAAACGTGTTGTTGCACAAGTGAGTCAAACCAATCGCTTCGCGTTGTATTTGGGAATTAGAGTGGGTTTAATGCTCGAATGGGACTTGTGATCGCATCGAAGGTCTGTGAAGTCATGTCTAAAAATATTTTGAACCGAAAATTGCTATTCAATATCAAAAGAATTCAAGAAGTACTAGTCAAACATGTTGTTGCACAAGTGGGTAAAACTAATCGCTTCACGTTTGTATTTGGGAATCCCAGTGGATATATTGCTCGAATGGGACTTCTGATATCATGGAAGGTGTGTCACATTATTTCATAACACATTTTGAATTGAACATCACGATTGAATCTCAAAAGAGTTCAAGTTCAAGTCAAACGTGTTGTTGGACAAGTGAGTCAAACCGATTGCTTCACGTTGTATTTGGGAATCCATGTGGATCTAATGCTCGAATGGGAGTCATGATCGCGTGGAAGGTGTGTGAAGTCATGCCTAAGCATATATAGAACCGAAAATCGCGATTGAATCTTAAATGAATTCAAGAAGTACATGTCAAACCTGTTGTTGCACAAGCTAGTCAAACTGATCGCTCTGTGTTGTATTAGGGAATCCAAGTGGATTTAATGCCCATGTGAGACTTGTGATCAAATAGAAGTTGTGTGAAGTCAAGTCTAAACACATTTTGAACCGAAGATCGCAATTGAATCTCGAAAGAATTCAAAAAGTACAAGTCAAACTTGTTGCAAAAGTGAGTCAAATCAATCGCTTCGCGTTTGTATTTGGGAATCCTAATGGATTTCTTGCTCGTACGGAACTCCTGATTGCATGGAAAGTGTGTCAATTCATGTCTAAACACATTTCGAAGGGACTCGTGATCAAATCCAAGTTGTGTGAAGTTATGTCTAAACAGATTTTGAACCGAAAATCACGACTGAATCTCAAAAGAATTCAAGTACTACAAGTCAGACATGGTATTGCAAAAGAGAGCCAAACCAATCGCTTCGCGTTGTATTTAGGAATCTGAGTGGAATTAATGCTCGAATGGGACTCGTGATTGCGTGGAAGGTGTGCGAAGTCATGTCTAAGCACATTTTGAACCAAATATTGCGATTGAATCTCAAAAGAATTCAAGAAGTACATGGCAAACGTGATGTTGCAGAATTGACTCAAATCGATCGCTGCACGTTTGTATTTGGGAATCCTAGTGGATTTAAAGGATGAATGGGACTCGTGATCGCTTGAAAGCTGTGTCAAGTCTTGTCTAAACACATTTTGAACTGAACATCGCGATTGAATCTCAAAAGAATTGAAGAAATACAAGTCAAACGTGTTGTTGCACAAGTGAGTAAAAGAGATTGCTGCGCGTTGTATGTGGGAACCAAAATTGATTTAATGCTCGACTAGGACTCGTGATCGCATGGAAGGTGTGTGAACTCATGTCTAAACACATTTGAACCAAAAATCGCATATCAATCTCAAAAGAATTCAAGAAGTACAAATCAAACGTGTGTGCTGCAACAAGGGAGTCAAACCGATCGCATCGCGTTGTATTTGGAAATCTGAGTGGACTTAATGCTCGACTGGGACTAATGATCAAATAGAAGTTGTGTGAAGTCATGTCCAAACACATTTTTCAACCAAAAATTGTGATTGAATCTCAAAAGAATTCAACAAGTACAAGTCAAACATGTTGTTGCAAAAGTAAGTCAAACCGATCGCTCCGCGTTGTACTTTGGAACTCGAGCAGATTTAATGCTCGAATATGACTCATGATCGCATGGAAGGTGTGTTAAGTCATGTCTAAACACATTTTGAACCAAAAATCGTGATTGAATCTCAAAAGAATTTAAGAAGGACATGTCAAACGTGTTGTTGCACAAGTGAGTCAAAAAGAATCGGTTCGTGTTGTATTTGGGAATCTGAGTGGATTTAATGCTCAAATGGGACACATGACCCTATGGAAGGGGTGTGAAGTCCTTTTTAAACACATTTTGAACTGAAAATAGCGATTGGATCTCAATAGAATTCAAGAAGTACATGTCAAACGTGTTGTTGCACGAGTGAGTCAAACCGATCACTCCGCGTTGTATTTGGGAATCTGAGTGGAGGATGAGTCAAGGACCTCAATTCCATCTCCATCGCAGAGAGCTGTCTGCTCACATCCTCCAAACTCTTCTGAGCAGCCTCAAGAGTTAACCTCTAGAAGCCAGAAACCCAAGAAGTTGGTCTCGGTGAAGACGGACTTCGTTCTACACGAAACAGGAAAATGACAGCAATTCGAAAACCTTAAGTCAAGACTGAATAAGAATGCTTACCACTTGCTTCTTCCACACAGTTCCAACCTGATGGAAGTCAGCCAACCCCTTGGCAGCACTGCCAAAGGCACGAAGGGCAATAGTCCGGGTATTGGTATCCAATCCCCCTAGCAACCCTCTTGACCATATCCACCGAAAAATGCCTGCCCAAAGTTACCAGGTCGAAAGGAGGCTCCCCGTTCAGCAGCTCGACAGGCTCCAACGGGTCAACATCTGACCCCGAAGAAATATCCTCCGTGGCGGTCACTTGACTCACCACTACATTCCCTCCAACAACAAGGGCTCCGGCTTTCTCAGCTGCAGCATCACCAGCTCCAACTCCCCTAGTTAGAGCCTCGGCCATTGTCTCATCTGTAATGGCCCTCTCCCAAGCAGAAGAATCACTCGCGAGACGCTCGACCACCCGCTTAATCCGAGCTTTCTTGCTCGCAGGTCCCTCAACACCTCCAGGAGAATTCGGAGTCGCAGAGCGAGATGACAAAACCACCTTCATAGATGATTGACGAACAGGTACAAAAGGACGAAAAGTACCCTCCACCGAAGTAACCGCCCGAGCATCCACCGTATCTGATTTCCGCTGAGAAACCTAAGACGAAGGCCTTGAATCCGCACCAGATGGCTTCTTGAACCCCCTTCTTTATTCTTGGGGTTCCCAACACTGACAACCCCCATATTCTCTCTCCCCTTAGAATCTCTACCATCTTTCTTTAACTCTCCTCTCCCATCTTTCCTCTTCATTTCCCGTTTGGGATCCTTTTGCCAACGCACCTTGTCAGGAGAAGACGAAGTATGCCTCCGGACAACTTTCCCACCACCACCAGTTGCTCCGACAGAAGCTCTGGCAATACTTTCTCGACTAGAGGAGAGGTCCTGCCTAGATTTCTTCCCCTTACTCTGGCTGCTATCCAGTGTACGGCTAAAAGGAGGATGAGGAGGGGATAGATTCCCCAAATCAGTGAAGTCGAAAGCAAATAGACTGTCAACATCACCAGCCATGATGAAAGCTTACAAAGGAAGATGATAAGCTTTTACAAAGGATGAGGATATCAGAAAGCAGAGAGAAAGGCTCAGAGAAATGGAAGAAGAATTAAAGATGAAAAAGGTAAAACAAAAAACTTTCAAGTGCCAGGTATTTATAAGGAGCCCAAAGGGGGGACAATTCAAAAAGTTCCTGCCTCCCTCGAATCCTGCAAGGGAAATAAATTATCCAATGCACTCACCTTAGGCTGCAACCGGCTGTTATAACTGGACATGTGGAAAGAAGGAGCGATCCAGATACATCGGCCAACAACTAGAGGAATAAAGACCAAGAAACCCCCGAAAACCCATGAGTCTCCCGAAGAGGCCAAAGGGCCTTTATGGAAAACCCATGACCAAGGCTGTTGATGATAACCCTCGAAAGTGCATCAGCATTAAATGAAGAAAAACGATTGTGAGTCACCCGAACCTATAGAAACAAGTCCACTTCTGCAAAAGGCAGCTCCTCACAATGTCCCTTCCAGCCACAGCCAACGGGCGACCTCGTTCAGGGAAAAATAAAGAAGCTTCACCTCCGAAAAGTCGGGGAAAATGTTCCGGATGTCCAAAATACCCCTGATCTTTGGGTTTCCTCAACATAGCCCCAGAAGGCATCGTGGAAAATTCCTCTCTATACAATGATGACTCCCTCACAGAAAGACATCTACCTTCCTACAGAGACGGCTTAAGAAACTTGCTAGGGAAGCCAAGCAGTTAGCCGTCCATATCAAAACGCGTGGCACTCTTAACATCCTATTCCTTTGAAGGAAATCAGGAAGAGTCACGCAAAACCCCTTCAATTAAACGACCGACCAAGATAGCCAGACTAACTGGCGGTCTGGCTCGTTTAGTCAAACACATCTAGCAGGAAATTTTTCATAAGTAGCTTGCTAAAAGAAACTTAAGTCCACGGGCACCCGATACACGTAGACTTGGGAGACTTATGTAACTACGGAATATTCCCCCTTGGGACACGTGTCACTAGTCTTCTAGAAGGCAACAGGAGCACGAACCAGTGACACGTGGCATCACCCAATCGCCTCGTACGTGGGCAGTACTCACGTCTCCCCACTTAAGCTCTCGCACCAAAGACATGGGAAGTCCTTGAACGTCATGGGTCGACCCATGACAAGCAAGAATGTGGGTCGGCCACGTCCTCCTTCGAACTTAGTATAAAAATGCCCTCACCCGGGGGACTTAGTAGATACACTCCGAACACACAGATGTAAGACACAACATTCCGAGTACGATACATCTTCTCCTTAATCTCTGAGCTTGGTCCGCCATCTCAAACTCTCAACCATCTCACACGCTCAACCACCAGCACGCATATCTACATCCTCGAGATCTCCATCAGCAAAGCTCCCAACAGCTCAGAGAGACCCTTGCTCTCTCCCGGTGTAAGGAAACCTCCAACGAGTGGCTCGCCCGCCCATAGTACCTTATACACGTCCTAGCCGTACACGGCCACCTACAAGTAACTATCCTGCCTAATGGCTCCTACGGACGTTAACACGGCGAACTACGTGGACTTTGATCCCTCCACAAGAGTACGTAGGAACATAGGTCATCACCTAAGGACAAGTCCCCCAAGGTTATGACCCCTTGCGGTCCTTATTTCTAACTCAGAATTGTCTGAACAAAAAATGATAGTTACATTGTATATTTCTATTTCATATATATCTTCAAGGCAGTTAGTTTTTCGTGTTTGACTATGTGGTTTTAACGTGCCATGATGCTTTTAGGATTTTACCTGCAGTTGCAGTAGGATAACTCAAAGAATTGTATCTTTTACATTATTTATTATATGTAAATTTTGGTCAAATCAAATCTATCATTTTCCAAAGTTGAGCATTTTGAAATCTTGAATATTGGGTTAAATCTATTTCTTAATAATGAAAGTGAAACTAAAGTTGTATTGATACATAATTCATAATTTCTTTCTTCTGTATGACTATGTGGTTTTAATGTGCCACGATGCTTTTATGATTTTACTTGCAGTTGTAGTAGGATAACTCAAAGAATTGTATCTTTTACATTATTTATTATATGTAAATTTTGGTAAAATCAAATCTGTCATTTTCCAAAGTTGAGCATTTTGAAATCTTAAATATTGGGTTAAACCTATTTCTTATTAATGAAAGTGAAACTAAAAATGTATTGATTCATAATTCATAATTTCTTTCTTCTGTTTGACTATGTGGTTTTAACGTGCCACTATGCTTTTAGGATTTTACTTGGAGTTGCAGTAGGATGAGTCAAAGAATTGTATCTTTTACATTATTTATTGTATGTAAATTTTGGTCAAATCAAATCTATCATTTTCCAAAGTTCAACATTTTGAAATCTTCAATATTGGGTTAAACCTATTTCATAATAATGAAAGTGAAAGTAAAAATGTACTGATTCATAATTCATAATTTCTTTCTTCTTTTAACAGCAGTTAGACATGGTCTTTTATTACAGTATACTTTCTTTACTGAATCAGAACAATACTTGTGCATATTGACTCCTTATATGGTTTAATTCATTGTCACTGATGCCTTATACATTTGTTAGCCAATTTGTAATGTTATTCATCCTTACAGCTGATTTCTTGGATTTTTGGTTTCAAAGAGCAATAATGAACCTAAGGAAAATTAAAAAAAAAAATAGTAGTTTATTTAATTGAGTGGAATAGGGATTTAACAGTGCAAGCTTCTCCATTGTATTCCTTGTGGTAGCCATTTTGGAAATTGTAACTACGGAATATTCCCCCTAAGGACACGCGGCATTGGGTTTCTAGAAGGGCTGCAAGAGCTCACACCAGTGACACGTGGCACCATGCATTCATCCTCTTACGTGGCCGGTACCCACGTTCCTCCCCTTGAGCTCCCGTCCAAGAGATGTGGGAATCAATCAAAGATCATGGGACAATCCACATCGAGCAGGTACGTGGGTCGACCACGTCCTTCCCCACACATGGTATAAAAGGCCCTCACCCGAGGGACTCAAGGGACGTGATTCGAGTAAGACAAACTCTGGATACACTGAAGCTAGACTTAGCCTTTCGAACACAATACAACTCCTCATTAACCTTGGAACTTGGCCCACCGCATCACGAATCTCCGCCATCAACTGGCATATCTCGGTCACGGAGATCTCCGTCAGTGAAGCTCCCTGCAGCTCTAAAGAGACCCCTGCTCTCTAACAACTCAAGGCAATCTCCAACGAGTGGCTCGTCCGCCTGGAGTACGTTGCACACGTCCTAGCCGCACACAGTCCCGTACAAGTAATTACCTTGCCTAACGGCTCCCATGGACGTTAACATAGCGAACTACGTGGACTTTGATCCCTTCACAAGAGTACGTAGGCACCTAGGTTCACGCCTAAGGACAAGTCCCCCAAGGTTATGACCCCTTGCGGTCCTCATTTTCAACTTAGAATTGTCTGAACCAAAAGTGACAGTTACAGAAATACTGATAAGTTATGGCTGCATGTTCTGTCAGTTCATCCTGGGAATTTTAAAGCATCACCAGCTCATGAGCAGAAAACTTTGTCTACTGGTCAGGACTCTACTATAAAATATAAGGAAGAGCAGAGCAGGGGAATGTAGCCTCTTTGGAGAAAAACTCAGAAAATTCAGGTGGTTTGCGAGAAGTTAATTTACAGGTTTTGTGGGTTAAAATTTGATTTACTACATGACCTTGGTCGTCCTCATCAGATTAAAATATGGCCTGCTTAGTCATCCTAGATTTAAAATCTGGCCAACAACATCATATAGGATCAAAAGTAGAGCTAGGGCTAATTTAAAGAGACAAATTCAGGCAACTAAGTCACTTGGCATGGAGGGAGTAACTATACAACCTTAAGTAACTGAGACAAATATTAGTAGGTTGGTAGATTATCAATGCTCTGTTGTTGCTAAAATTTTGTTTTCTGAGATCCAAAAGGCTAAACCTCGGCCAAACAATGATGATATTATATCAATTTCTCGCTTTTCTTGCTACATTTAGGAAAGGAGGATATAAGTGAATTGTCAACCAGAGTTAGAAATGAGTTTGTTATAATATATCTCATTTGTAATAGGAGTTTGTTGAAATATTGGCAAATGTTTCTAATGGTATAGTGTCGTAGTAATATATGTTGTAAATGACAACATCAATCAATATAGTAAGACTTTTTCAGGTTCATTGTTCAAACTTTAATTTCCTTTCACTTTCATGCTTTTGATTGCTATATAGAGCTTGATTGAAAGCTTAAAGTGACGTAATTCAGTGGAAAAAAATTAATTTTTATTGAAAATAAGTATTCTTTTACAATGTCAATTCTCAATTCGCATCCCAATTAGAATGTCACAATTCTATACTCCAATCCCAATTCTTTACTCAATTCTCATCCCAATTACAAATTCACAATTCACTTAATTTAGTCAAGTTATGCATCCTGCTCCTCTTTCAAATTACAGGTCCAAAATCCCATAGCCTTCTGCAATTGAACAAATCAAAATTGTCACCATTTGGCTCAAAATAAATTAGATCTCATGTCTCACAGTCTTTACCTTGAAGAAGTATTTTACAATTCTATGCTGTACAAAAATCTACATCCTGGCCTTTATGCTTCAAATCAAAATTGTCACCATTTAGTTCAGCAACCTGCTCGGCAAAGATGCAAAAGCGTGCTACTTTCTTCCAAGGAATCCCTTAGATATTGATGGTTTTCAAATTGGACCATAGGGTGCCAACATCAATAGCACTAGTAATCAGAATCATATATGAGAATAACACATGAGAACGTAAGACCATACTTGCATTGGTTATTTTCAGCTCATCAACATCATTAAATTGCATTTGAACAAGTACAAACCTATTTCTTTGTCAGCGGAAATGTGGCAGCCTTTACCAGAATTGTGAGGAGTATAGTTGCAAAACCATAAGCATATGGTACGAGCAAAGGACAAGAGAAGGCCCGTACTTGAAAACCTATAAAATTTAAATTGTTTCAACTCATAAGTACTTGAACCAATATTGTGGCAAAAAAGACCCACACAAGTATACTTTTGCACCTTTTGTTTAGTGTTACAGAAACATATATAAAGATAACATGCATTATCAGAAAAATTTACAGCACTGGTTTAAATTTTCCTTTATAGCAGTCTCCAAAGTACTGAAGTAGTGATTCAAGCTATCAAACAATTTCTCAGAGAACATTATAATAACCAAGCATCTCAAGAACTATAACAGAGAAATACAAAGCATTTATTTCTTAGGCTATCTATGACAAGCCAAACACAAAATCAAGAACACAGACCAAAGCAAGGGATAAGGAGTAAACTAGGATAGCCATTATAGCAGTCCAAAGAGGGAAATTAGTGCGGACGCTGGCAAACACACCCCTGACTATGCAGATTAATAGAATAACCAACACTTCTGAAGAAAAATTCCATGTCAATCCTCTAACATAAACTAGGGCCAAGAACACTGACAAGCACAGCAAGAAGACTCCTTACTTTTTCCAATTATTAGAGTTCAGCTTTAACTCACCCATGGGGGAGAGGAGAAAGGACCAAGTAGACACCACAATGTTTATCAACAGAGAAGGTTTGACTAAGAATACCCAAAAAATGAAATAGCTCAAGCAACAAAATCTAACGAAGAAATATGACGAACACCAATGTAAAATGAAAACATTCTTATTTCTTCATATTGAAATTGTAATTATTGAACACAAGATTATTATCAGAAAGCAACCATAAATAAGACCACAAAACCACAAATCAATCGTAAATATATTTAAAACAAATGCCTACATTGGAACCTAATTTGGGATGAATCATTCGCCACATCATGTCCATTGATCTCTGTGTTTCCTCCTGCGCATTCCCACCAATAAAAGTGATGGTGACCAAGCACTCCAACAACTACATGGATCGTAGAGAAAAAAGTTAGCATTATAGTCTCCCAAGCATTAGTAGGAAAGTTACAAATTAAGTGATACATGCTTACTTATTCTCCACAAAGTGATGCTGCATATTGCTCCTGAGTGCCTCAAAGATAAATGACAAAGAAATCTCCCTAGTCATTCACACGCCCATTCATCAAATTGTTATGAGACTGCAAAACTATATCCAATTATAAGTACACAAACAAAAATATAATTAACTTAAAATAAAAAAACATTCTATAAATTGATTTTCAAAATATAGATGCGTTCATCACTTGATCACCATCAACCATTTGACAGTGTCACATCAAAATCACATATCACAGAATGTATTGCTTGCATGAAATATTTTACTAATAGAAGTAAAAGCATTTATTAACCACAAGCAAATCTTTATATACTTGCTTCGTCAATCAAGAAAAAAAAATATTGGTAAAAGATCAGTGAATGCACTACTAGATATTGATGAAAATCACTACTCAACCCAATGCAAGATTAAAAAAAAATTACTAGGGGTCAAGAGCAGCAGCCATAAGGCAATCCCCCAAAGCTTCTCTAATCCTTCCAAAACCCATTCGTGTTGTTCGACGGTTACTATAGCACTGTAAAAGAGGCTTAATCCAGCACCCTGGCCTTTCACTTGGAGGGACAGAATTTATTCCAAGAGTGTAGAAGTCCTCAGCTTTAGAAAGATCCCCATCTTTATAAGCTTGATTTCCCCTAGATAAAATAATAACTACATAACATGAATAAAGAATACAAAGTACACAATTTCTAACTGAAATATCATAACTAAATTTTCAAAAAAGCCAATAACAAAGTTTCTAAAAAGTGATTTTCATTTTCATTCTTTCTTTTTTTCTTTAAAGGTTATGATGAGTACACGAGTCTCCACTTCTCACAGAACTCCTCTTATACTACTGTACCATGGGGTATATGAGGGTAGTACAGGGAGCTAGAGCTAGGTTTAGTTTGAATTGTAACAAAGAAGCTAAAATCATATGGCGTTAGCATTTATGAGAATTTGCTTGAGAGGACCATCAATATGAAGGGATATGACATCTTTTGCAGAGCCCACAAATTTTAATAATAGATAGAATTATTCTGGATATATCTTAGCACAAAATTATTTAACTTTTTTGGACATCCCTCATCCCAATTTCTGAACTTGGGAAAAGTTTAATAAACTTGATAGGAATTTAGCATCAACACCAGATCAAGTGAAATTAAGCAGAAATGAGCAATTATTTCATTATATAATTATTATATTATTTAAATTGTTTGATAATCTTAAATTTTTTTTTATAGAAAAACTTTAATTCTTATCTAACCCCTAAGTAAGAAAATAACTTCAAATGGGCAGCGTCAACATGGTTTCTCTTGTTAAAATTGTTATAATTGTACCTGACAAATAAGAGCTGGAATTACATCCTAAAGTTTCTCAAAGAACTTTACATGATAAAATTAAAGAGACTCACAAAATGTTTGGATGGAACCTACTAAATTAAACGACACCTACACTATAGTTTATGGGTCTTTCTTTTTGTATCTATTCCTACATCAAGCAAAGAAAATCAAGGAGTTGGCATGGAGAAGTTGGAAGTTTAAAGCACTAAGACAAAGCTAACACAAAATCCACACCACAGTCAACCTCCAAATTCAGCAACCCATACTTTCATAACTTATATTAGTTTTTCAACATGTTAAAAATGCACTAAAAGTCTAAGGCCATGAAAATGATTGAAAACATCCCAAATGTTTCGAGCATCCAAATTAGAGTTTTAGTATATGCTAAATTACTCTTAGAAAGCCATGAAAGTAAGCTAGAATCTACTTCAATGCACAAATTATTGCATAACAAAAAGACATGATTATACATAAAGCACTCCACTTAATTAGTTGCCCAGAAAGACATTACCATCACAGAAACTTACGTCTCCCTTGCTATAACTTTTGACCTAATAGCCGCTTGTATTGATAGCTGGAGCATTTACCTGCTCAAAATTTAGGAAATCTTGGGAAGATTTGAGATAAAGCAGAAAGTGTGAAATTAGTATTTTTCTTTTAAACTAGTGAAATACCTGTCTATAGCTTTCTTCAATTTCTCCACCAATTCACGCCCTACACAATATGCTTTCATGTTATGAACAATGGTAGCCATTGCATCAACTGGTTGTCGATTCAAGACAAAATCAAGTTTCACCAGATCAGATTGTTGATAACTATAATTAAACATATTAGATGCATCATAAGAATACAAGAAATGAAATATGCCATTCCAAATTTACAATTATTTACTTATATAATGCATTGACATGACTGCCACTAAGTTTATGTGATGAACTGATGATCTACAAAATAAATCACTCCTTTCTGACGGTGTTGAAGGTTTTTAACACCTTGCTAGATAGATTAACTAGAAATGCATAATTATTGAAGTCTAAATGAAGCAAGATTAATGTCTGATGCCAATGCAACTTGATCATGATCTTCATCTTCATACTACAAGCAAAAAATTGGACCAGGTTGTGGATTAAAAAATAAGCATAACTCAATCCGGAGGACATAAATATATAAATATAGCATCGTTAAGAAACATACTAGCACAGTCAGCTAAATGTCATATGCATAAGATAGAAGATATGGACAATCAAATAAGCTTGAATTTATGAATGTTAACCATCAACCAAGCATTGGTCACAAACTAGAAAGTAGAAACAAAAAACAGATACAAAAGAAAGAGAGGAAAAAAAAAAAGCAAGGCAAGCACCAGGAATGCCACAGTTTAAAGAAACTTATGATTCAATTCAACCTCCATTCCCATTAACACTTGGATTACACACAACTCACAAGGGTTAGAATGCATTCCAATACCCAAGCCCTAGTTTAACACAACCCAGATGATAAGACTTTCATGAAGCTGCACGAACAAGTGGAGTTACATCGGTTGGCTCTATGTAAATGTAAATTAAAGCAAACCCATATGAAAATCACGGAAGTTCTTCAACTCCAATGGACGTAACAATTGAATTTATCACTGACAAGGCAAAAAAAAATAGAATCAAAATAAAAAAAAAAAGAGAGGAAGAAATAAAGAAAGAAACAGAGGCTTGAATAACGATATCGAGGCGGTGATGAAAGAGCTTCTTTGATGAAGTGATGGAGCTTTCGTGAATGTGGCGGTGGTGAGCTTCACTGAGCGTTTTTTTCGGCCTTCTCCAATGGATGTTCCTACGTGCGGTTTAGAGGAAGAATTTCCATGTTTCTTTCTCTCTGGCACAGAGTCTCCAACTCTCTCTCTCGCACGGGTTAGCTAGATTGATTTGAGACTTGAGAGGAGAAAGTGTTAGATTGGATGAATCTGACTTTTTTTATGGTTTTGATGAAAGAAAAGTGTGGGTGAGTCTAGCTTTTAGTCTCCTTCTCTTTCTTTAATGAATTTCCACAGCTGGGAAGAATGAGAAAAAATTTGGGATGAGGCAGGAAGACTAAAAGATTTTTTTTTTATAGGTGGAAGCTTAGGAGAGAACAAATTTGAGTAAAAAAATCTTATTGATGACATTTGCAAAGTCTTGCAAGATGAGGAGACAAAATAGGCGGGGATAATTTGAGTGGGAAAGAGAAAATTTTACATTGTGCAATTTTTGTAGAAAAAAAATGAGTGGGAATGAACAATCATTTCATTATATTATTTAAATTGTTTGATAAAAATATCTTAAATTTTTTTATAGAAAAATTTTAATTCTTATCTAACCCCTAATTAAAAAAATATTAACTTCAATTTTAATTTTTAAAAATAAATATAATAAATTATTTTCAACCATATTTGAGCTTATAGATATGCACGGGTAATATATATTATATGTTTTTTTTTACTTTTTAAATTACCCTATATTATTATAGTTTTGAAATAGTTTTAGAATTTTTAATTTATAATTATATAATTTTTTTTATGAATATAATTACTATATTTATTATTAATCTATGAAATATATTAAATGTACATAAAATAAGTTTAACTTCATTTTTTTATAGTAGTCATTGTTATTATTCATATTGTAACTGTCGTTTTTTATTCAGACAATTGTTATTTGCAATTATGGACCGCAAGGGGTCTTAACCTTGGGGGACTTGTCCTTAGGTGAGGAATCTAGGTTAATTTTCCCTTTATGGCAACCACATAGCCATTTATACATTTGGTTTGTCCACTCAGTCCCCACCCATAGACGGGCTTCAGACTAACGGATTTACGGTTCACCAACTTGTGGAATTAGCTTACCTAGCTATGTCCGCTACAATCTGTGTACAATACATACACTTACGGTAGTAGTTCGTTCTTCACCTCCTACTTGACTCTTATCCTATGGGGTACTATAGGCTTCCGCTCTTCCCCCTTATGGGACTACTTATCCCTGTTTACTTTCTCTCCCCTCGGGCCTCCACAAGTCCCTTTGGGGTTTATCTCTCACGTTATCTCGTTTGAGAGCTATCTAACGCAATAGCACTCTTTTTCTTACCTCTAGACGGTACCCGAAGGTCTACGCCTATTTCCACTTCTAGACGTGCTCCGGTCTAATACTTTCGGGTCCATTATCACCCTATGGCCCCTTAATTGGTAACCCTTAGATTTCCCTTGGCACTTTAGCACTCTCTAGTGCCTTTCAATGTCTACTTAACTTTAATCACTCTAAGCGAGTGATTTCTCAACTACAACTACCATCCTTATACAGCTTACCTATAAAAGGACTATTGTTTGGTAGGGTATTGGTCACATGAGTTAGTTTTCTTAGGCACCCTGCGGGTTTTAAAAAATTAATTCAAGTTTATTTCTTAGAAAATGACGCCTAAGGTTTTCGTAAATGGTTAGGGTTTAACCAATTGGAATGACACAAATTGAGAAAGAGTTTTCATGAAAATTTGTCTTCCAATGGTTATCCCTAGTATTTTCAAGGAAAGTTTGAGGGTCTTTCAGAATCTCTCATCCGGAAAGACCAAAAATGTTTTTATAAAAATTTCTCATGTGATCAATATCCTATTCTTTATGCTCTTCCTTAAGCAACCCAAGAGAGTTTGGTTGGGTTTAATCCTTTTTTCCCCCTTATTGCTTAAGGAACTAACAGTTCGTGGATCTTGTGCAGGGTTGGACAAGGCTCCTTCCCTGTGCCTTCCCATTTACCCTGTTCCCTGCTCGGCATATGGTCACGCTCTACACACTTACACATGCCTCTACTTCTTAACATCTATCTCTACGGCATATGCCTTATGCATGTCAGTAAACTCCGAAAACATAGTGTTACAACTCCGACTTTCAATTAAAATCCATACCCATTTCCAAACCCTTTCTAGGCTATCCAATTTCTAGCTAGAATCCATACATGCAAGCATCATCTAACATCCATCTCAGTTCGAAAATCATAAGGAAGTAGGTTTTTACCTCTCTAATGGCCCAAAAGTTCAAAACTAGGTTTTGGCCATTTCTTGAAAACCCTAACTTGAAAAAAATTGAGAGATTGGTAGTTTGATTACCTTAATCTCAAGCTAGATTCTTGTTTAGTTGGTGTTCAACTTTGATTCTACGGTTTTATTTTTTGTCCGAATCGGATTCCAAGCTTGAATCCTCCTCTTGAGTGCTCTCCCTTCTCTCTAATTGCTTCTCTCTCTAAGTGTGGTGAGAATGATAAGTGTGTGTTTTATGCTAGCTTCTCCAATGTACAAGAGGTGTCCAACAAGCCTTAGGGAGAAAATCTCCCTCCCGCATACACTAACTTTTCTATGCACTTAAGGCCTCTTCCTTTTTTGTCCTTCCCACCCTCTTTTCTTAAAATAATGCATTTCTATATGTTTTCTAAATGCAACAATCAATGTCAAGCACAAGCATCGAGTTAGATTTAGTTAACAAACTATTATTCCTTTAACTGAAAAAGGCGGATGTTACATTGTCTGAACAAAAAATGACAGTTACAGATATTAATTAATAAAAAACTAATGATAGATAACAAAATTACATTAATTAAAATTAATAATTATTTAATTAACATTTTAATATATTAATAAAAAAATTAACATTTTATTTTTATTTATTTAATAATGACAAACAAATTAAATATTGATATCCATTTATCTATTTAACAACATTAATAACATCATAATCTATACATACCCTTTATGGTAATTTTACAGTCAAAAGCACTTAGTTATAAAATTTTACCAAACACAAATTGTTTTGCAGCTACTCATAAAAGTACTTCTAAACTCAATTTGCCAAACACAAATTGCTACTTTTTCACAGTACTTTTAAAAAAACTGCATTTAAAAAGAAGTCATTTGAAAGTCAGCAGTTTTCATAAAGGGCCCTAAGTAAAAAATGGTGGCTGATAAATTACAAATCTTCTACTTGTGCTCATAT
Source organism: Senna tora (assembly GCA_014851425.1). Classification (NCBI taxonomy): domain Eukaryota; kingdom Viridiplantae; phylum Streptophyta; class Magnoliopsida; order Fabales; family Fabaceae; genus Senna; species Senna tora. The sequence continues at coordinate 27,881 of JAAIUW010000032.1, read as the reverse complement.
TGTTTTCTTTCATTTAAATTTCAATTTGATATTTCTTGTAAAAATATTGCTGAAATTTAAAATCAAAAGTATTATTCACTTTAATTTTTTTAGTCTTAAATGTGGAGGTCATGTAATGGTAATCATAGAACAAAAGCTTATCTCTATCATCTATGCTCTTAAAATTGTCTATAATTAATTACAATTTATAAAAATTCATTTCATCAGTTAAATATAAGCTTATCTATATCATGTATACTCTGAAAATTGTCTATAATTAATTACAATTTATAAAAATTCATTTAATCAATTAAATATTGTAACTGTCTTTTTGGCTCAGACAATTGTAATTTGTAATTAGGACTGCATGGGGTCTTAACCATGGGGGACTTGTCCTTAGGTGATGCACCTAGGTGCCTACGTACCCTTCAGAAGGGATCAAAGTCCACGTAGTTCGTCATGCTGACGTCCATAGGAGCCGTTAGGCAAGGTAGTTTACCTGTATCGGGCCGTGTGCGGCTAAGACATGTCTAAGGTACTCCGGGCGGACGAGCCGCTCTATGGAGGTTGCCTTAGTGGGAGAGAGCTCAAGTCTCTAAGGGCTGTTGGATGCCCTATATGCGATAGATTCCGGGATGGAGGTGAGCTTGCCGGAGGTTGGCCTTGGTGGAACCTACGGCGGAGCTTAGGAGGATTCGTGTGAGGTGTCTGAGAGTGCTCAGGTTACCGAGAGTACGTGAGGGATCTTAGATAAGGTGTCGTAGTCCTTCGTGTTTCGTATCCCTTAATCGCCCCACGATGCTCGAGGAGCTCCCACGTCTGGTTAAGTGGGTGCTTCATGAAGTGACGTGTGCGAGGGTCACGTAAGTAGTAGTTGAGTGGTGGCACGTGTTGCTAGCATGCACGGAGGCCAGGTTTCTAGAAGCTTAATGCCATGTGTCCCAAGGTGGAATATTCCGTAGTTACAAATATAATTCAATTTATTACAACAAAATTGTGGAATATGTCTATAATGAACATAATAAAAAAATAATAGATTATACATATTGAGACAGTTTAAGTTAGGTTTAAGTCTCATTCTTTCTCATAATTTGTACTGTGAGCAAAGCTTCATTTATATAGTCAGAATTTAAGCCATAACTTCCAAACCTCATTCATAACTTCACAAATACACACTCTCCTTTTGTAGAATTAATACTATAGAGACAATAGAGGAGCAAAATAGGAAACTCCAAAAGCTTCTCTTCTACCTCAAGAGGAATGCGGAGTGGTGATTGAACACAACATCTTTTTCCATGCACATTTGTTTGTGCATATTCATCTTCATTTGTCTTCTTCTTAATTAAATTAGCTAGATATAAGAAAAATTACAAAATTAAAGGCTATGACTTAAAGTTTATCCATACTCTTAAAATTGTCTATATTTACAATTTATAAACCTAGATGGATTATGTCATAGTGGAATAGTTCATGCTACTAACCCGAGATGGATTATGTCATAATTGAACAGTACATGCTACTAACCCTATATGGATTATGTCATAGTTGAATTGTCCATTCTAAACTTAGATACAGTATGCCAAAAACTTTATTACAATATTATTATAATTGATTCGAAGTCTGTAGCATAGAACATTGCATGAAATAAATGTTTTGTGAACATATTGTCTTATTTGATTTTAATTTCTATTCGATATTTCTTTAGTAATATTGGTGGATTTAAAAATCAAAACTATTATCCACTTTAATTATTCTTGTAGTCTTAAATGTCGAAGTCATGTAATGGTAATCATAGAATTCTAACATAATTTGAATATTCTATGCTAAATCTAGATGGATTATGTCATAGTTGAATAGTTCATGCTACTAACAATAGATGGATTATGTCATAATTGAATAGTCCATGCTATGCTTATATAGAATATGTCAAGAAATTTGTTAGAATATCATTCTTAGTGATTCGAAACTTGTAACCTAATTATTTAAGTTACTCATTTCTTAATTCCATCAATTTCAATGTTGTATTTTCTATTCTCTATTTTTATTAATCTCCATCTTTAGTTTCATTTTGTATAACTCTTTCTTTTCAATATAAAACAATGAGAACATTAAATTCTAGCATTTCGACCCTTTGTTTTTTTGTTGTCCTTCATCATCTTCCAACTTCTTCTTCATCATAATTAATGAATGAATTATGAACAATAATCATCATCTTCCCCCTCCTCATGGGGAATTATCAAATGATGAAGATGAAGAAGGGAGATGAGTGAGAGAGCTAGGTTGCTGAAACAATAAATATATTTTTTTTTGTAGTTAGTAATTATACCTTGATAAATGCATATTTTAATATAATTATTCCCCTTAATAATTATTTATTAGTCCTTGATAAAATATAATTTTTGGGTATAAAGTTAAATTTTGTGAACTTTTGTTTAAGAAGACTACTCACAATTTTCGGGCTAAAAGCTACATTTTACATGAAGGGCAATAGAGAGAGAATTTTTTTTTATTTCAAGAGCCTACAACCCAGTTCATGAAGCCCACAATGCATCAGGCCCAATTTTGAGTGAAGCTCATGTTTGCTCTAGGGAGTTCTTAGAAGGTCGGTTTATTGAGGATAAATAATTAAAGAATGTAAAAATATGACATCATAAGACGGTGGAACAACTGGCTAGGCTTGCTGTTTTACAAGTGTATGGTGAAGGTGCCATTCCAGTTGTGACATGCTTTTGCCACCACTCATCCTTTAGTGGCAACCTCATAGTCGGCACTTAAGACTCTTTGGCAGCGACAGGCGACTTTTGAGTCGCCACCCCCTTATTCATTGGTGGCGACTTTTGCTATCGCTGCCGAAGAGGGCTCTTCAGAATTGGCCACATATATATGATGATCATCTTGCAAAAAAATCAATTGCTGTATCAAAGACAAAATATTAAGCTGTAATAGACTGGTCAAGATGAATGGCTAGTGTTGGTATACGTGGAAAGCCTCTATCAAACCAAGTATGACGTCACCCAGTCCCATAAGTCTACACGCTAACCATCAAATAGCTAGATTTTGATGATGCTAATGTTGGTTTTAATTTTATACAAGAGTTGTTGGTGTTTGCAGCTAAGAATTGAAAGCCATTTTCAATACCATATTTTTCTCTAATAGCAAAAGCAAGTAAACAAGACATTTTTTGTAAAAAAGTAACGTCCACCAAGCATTAGGTCCCATTCTTCGTTCTCATTTAACAGATGAAAACCAGCAGCAATTACTTTTTGTTTTGCTTCAGCCATAACATGAATGCCAATCAATATAGCAATACTTTTTCAGTTTTTAATTATTCAAACTTTCTTTTCACTTTTATGCATCTATTTGCTATATGGAGCTTGATTGAAAGCTTAAAGTGAAAATATAATTCAATGGAAAAAGAATTTTTTTATTTAAAATAAGTATTTTCTTACAATGTTAATTCCCAATTTCCATCCCAATTACAAAGTCACAGTTCCCTATTCCAATCCCAATTACAAAGTTTAAACTCCCATCCCAATTACAAAAGCCCATTTGAAAGTGTCAAGTAATTTTGCAAAATTTAGGCCTTGTACTCTGTCAATAAGATCTAGTTGCACAGCTTGGTAATGGGAATTGACCTTTGAACCTCATCCACTCAGAAACCTAAGACACCAATGTTATAGCTGTCAATCATAGAGGAGTAAGATAGCTTTACAATTAAAAAAAATAAAATTCCCAATAAATACCTCTTTGGAAAATGGCACGAGTAAATTGGATGTATTCTGGTCCAACAGATGCAAGACTTAGGAAAATGAACTCTCCCTGTGATTCAACTATATAAAAATGAAACTGAGATTTGTAACATCCGGTCCTTCCAAGTGATGTCTTAAATGTTTGCTAGATAAAATAGGTGTTTGTGTATGTGTGACACTGTTTGTTGCATTTAGAAAGCATATAGATTTGCACTAGTTTAAGGGATTAAATGAGAAGGACTAAAAAGAAAGAGGGCTTAAGTGCATAGAAAATTTGGTTTGTGAAGTGTGAGAAATAGAATTTCCTCCCCAAGAACTAACACCAGCTCATTACACGCTCCAAGCTAGGTGTTAAGTTCAGAATATGACACTCACACAAAACTTAGAGAGAGAGAGAGAGAGAGAGAGAGTTAGAGAGAAGGAGGGGCACCAAGGTTGAGTTCAAGCTTGGGAATCCGATTTTCAGCAAGGATTAAACTATAGGAAGTCAGCTATGCACCAACTAAACAAAGATTAAGCTTTAGATTAAGATAATGGAACTACAACCTCTCAATTTTTCAAGTTAGGGTTTTCAAGAAATGGCTAAAACCTAGTTTTCGGATTTTTGGACCATTTGAGAGGAAAAACATGTTTTCCTATGTTTATTTAAGTTAGATGGATGTTAGTTGATGTTTGCATTTCTGTATTCTAGCTGTAAATTAGAGAACCTAGAAAGGGTTTGGAAATAGGTATGGGTTTTAATTGAAAATCGAAACTGTAGCATTCTGTTTTCGGAGTTTACTGACATTCATAAACAAAAATATGAACAATTGCACTTAACGAGCTTCAAAAATCTTGAAATTTGGTAGGCCAAAAATAGATATATGAAAGTTCATGTTTGCCAAATTTTGTTAATTTCGGAGTCTTTTTGGTACCCTTATTACAGACCTGAAATTTACAAAATTATGCAGAGAAATTTTCTAGTTTTCTTACTTTCATCTAGTTGTTGAAGTACCAAATGATGGAATTAATGGCTAAAATTTGATATGTGGGTCCTCGATGTTCTAAGTCACGGATCTGAAAAATTTTATGTCATTTGGAACTCCTTAAGTATGGCTTTGAAAAGCATTTATAGAAGTCAGGTCTGCTGCTCTGCCACATCAGACCACTACTATTTTATCATATTCTCAATTGACAAACATTTGAGTTTTGAGCTAGAAAAGAGAAGAGTAAGTATCTAGTGTGTATGTTTTGAAAATGAAAAGGTCCATAATCGAATGTTCAATTGTTGGTATGGGACGACTGTTGACTTTCCACGGTAGTTTCAAGTTTTAGGATGGTAACACATCCAATAGACCAAACAATGTTTTAAAAACACCGTGTTGGTTACCGAACTTTAAGTTAGTGGACCTAGTGACCAAGAATGGGCTACATTCATAAAGTTTGGATAACCAAGATTGGGACCTAGTCATTTTATCTTATACTCACATAGATAGCACACAAAAAGGGAGGATCTAGATATACGATTATGAGAAGAACCGTTAAAAAGAGACGGGGACCTCTAAATTTAAAAAAGAAGAAACGTTATGATAGACGGGGACCTCTAAGTTTAAAAAGAGAAGAACTGTTATGATAGACGGTGACCTCTAAGTTTAAGAGGAGAAGAATCGTTAGCAAGAGACGGGGACCTCCAAATTCTAAGTAGAATTAACTCACTAGGTAGATAGAACCAATCAGAAGTAGAGACGATCCATCAATTAAATGATGGTGATCTACAAACCAGAATAGTACTCAGATCCTCTAGGGGACGCTCCAGATAGTACACAGAATAGAAATAGCTTGATTGCTAAAGGTTCTTATCTATTACATGCCATTAGAGTTGTATGTACGAGTAACCACTGGGTGGTGCTCTCTATGCTTTTATATTTCTGTTTTGATTGTTATTTCTCTGCGTTTAAGATATATGAGAATACATCTAGAAGTTGATGGTCATATTTATGTTTAAGAAAAGTATGTCATTCCATTTCACATGCCTTGTTTTGTATGAATTTCCAGGCTATAAGATTTTCTCGGAGTATGACATGCATGAGTTTTAAGTTATACATCACATCCATATGTTTTATATGTATAATGAGAAAGGAAATGCAGTGATTTTCTGTGCAAGGCACAGTGATACACAACGACGAGTTTATAAACATGTAGTTTTTTATTATTGGGGTTTATTCTCATAACGTTGGTGTGTATTAGCTGACTAGGTACCTTATGATTTTGAACTGGGGCTAGAGCGATGGGTAGCCTGACTTTTGAGAAGAAGCACACAAGATAGATAGATGCATATAGTTTAAGTTTTTGATATAATTATGTGTTGTACATCCCTGTTTAGCCATTAACCTTGGTGTATCTTTTGAGAAGGTTAAAGGGCATGTTTTGTACATGTATAGATAAGGGATGAAGATAGATGTTTTGATACATGTATGTATGTGACTAAATAGAGCCTACAACTGATAGTGAGTTAAAGATTATAATCTATGAGCATCAGTAGTGTGTAGATTATTCCCTTTCACAAGGCTCTAATATGTTTTTCATGATGTATGTAATGTAATACTGATGTATATAATTATGTTCTAAAGTAATTATAAAGTACATTTTCAATATGTATGCTTGTATGATTGTATGCTTCCGCAGTAGAATAGGTATGCGCAAGAGATACCCGAGAGATAGAGTCCTAACTAGTCTCACTTATTTATTTAATATGGAAAAAGTTTAAATAAAATTGGGTAGAAGGTGAGAAGTAACACACCGGTTCCGGATCAAAGATATGTTCTATATACTCAAACTCTAATTTCTAAAAGGTTCTGGAGCTGGGTGTTACAAGATTAATCTACAATAAAATTTATTAATTTTATTCAAAAAAGTTAGAGTAAAGAGAGAGGTTAAAGCAATCCATTCAGAAAGGTGAACAACCAAGAGATAAGAAACAACCATACCATGCTGGCTAGCTTTTGTAATATATGAAAATAATTTAACCAAAACAATGGTCCACCTATTAAGAAAGTTAAATGAAAAGCAATTTAGCAATAAACCAACAACACACAGGAAATAAAGCATTTAATTACTTCCACATATTAAGCAGTGTATTTGAGTAGATGTAACTTGTATACAATTAAGATCAGATGTATAAGATATTAAACAAATTTTAGTTCCTCATGAAATTGATCAGATAATATTTAACCAAAGAATGTGGGTCAAAAAAGATATTGATCCCAATAGACCAAACCATTAAAGTAGACCAAAAGCTACTGTGCTTGTGTTGGGGAGAGCACTCGTTTAAATCGTAGATCATTAAAGCATACCCATGAGATCATTAAAGTAGACCAAACCATTTGCAAATGAATGAGCATGATCACCAATAGGCGCTAACATGATAAATATGTATTAATAACCACTGACATAGGACAATTATCAATCCTTTGTCTATGCTTTCCAGTGTTTCAGTTTCACATTTAGATGCCAGACAAGGCTTCTTCTTCAATATATCTGCAATTAAATTATTGGCTTTCTCCATGGTTTTCCTAACCTCGTCTTTCGAAGTATCATAGATGTTGCAAAGTGATGCAACAATGTCCACACGTTTGCTACTTTTCTTAACTGATATTCACTTTCATCAAATTAAAAAAGATACCAACATTGAAACACGGCTCCAAAATATCCAGAGGGAAAAATGCAGTTGTATGTGTGGAAAAGCACATGCTTGTGTGTAAGTGAGAAGCTGGGTTCCTTGAGAAAAGCACAATAATTGAAAACAAAAGTGGGGTATAGAACAAAGTGTTACCAAAGCGTGAAGAGTCATGAATGTAAAAACTTCTAAAGTGAGCATGAATGTGAATAATCAAGATGGCCTGCCAAAGATACACCAACCAAATAAGAAACTCTTTTCCTTTTGAACTGATAATTAGTGAGCATATTAAAAATTATAAATTGGATGCTTTTAAAATGATTCAATTTGTAATGTATGCAATGAGCATATATGCACATGGCTATTCCAATGAAGAATCTGAATTTCAAAAAGCATTACAGTAAAAGGATAAATAATTCTATAGAGTAATATAAGAATATGACTAACCAATATGGAAACTAAACCATTGGTGTAGGTCACTAAGTCTTTGAAACAGCTGAAAGCATGTACGTGAAGAGACAAGAAAAGCAACCATCCAAAACGATGATATTGAGATGCATAATCAATGGTCATGGAAGCATTTGATTGCTTTTCATTTGCATTATTTGCAAAGAAAAGCTCCCCAAATGCGCGTTTGTAATACCTAGCGTCACCAATTCATTAAGACGTGATGTAAACAATGCATTTTTTATATTATATGCAAGGTGAGTGACAATTTGCTGGAAAAATAGGAAGGCTCATCAAGTATACAACAAAGAAACACCTCAAAATCTAAAATATGGCTAAATGAGACCATTATACAAGTGTTTTTTCTTATGCTAAACAGTAGCATCAAGAAATTAATCTAAAGACAATTAACATTAGATTTGATGCATTTGGTTTAAAAATGAAAAAGTTTATAAGGATCGTAGAATAATATAAATTTGAAAATATAGTAGGGTGTTGACTTTAATAGATAAGGTTACATGAGTAAGTTAGAGGGCAAACTAGGGAAATTACTAAAACATTTAATTGATAGAGCAATATGCAATTAAGACAATAACAGAAGATACAGATAATGAACTACTCATTTGCTAAGAATGCTTAAGTGAAGAAAATTGGCTTGCAACTCCTTTGCCTTGAAGAGAAAGGCAAGAAAAAAAGTTGAAAGGAAAAACTATTACTAAATAATGAAACAAAAGGGACAATCACAAATTCATAGACTTGAATAGAAACTTTGCCAAAATTAAAGCAAGAAAATCTGCTTAGGCAATACCTCAAGCCTGTTTTCCCAATTTGTACCATATATTTTACTTAAAATTGGACCCTTAACAACAAACTGAGGAAGTTCTTTGAAGAAATCCATGATGCTGTTGAATACAAGATGTGACAATTGGTAAATAAAAGAACCAATTACAAACATATGAATAAGGGAAGACCAGTAATATACTTTAGCTTTGCCTTTCTCAATATCTAGCATAAAGTAAGCCCATTGTCATTAGTCTCTTCCTTTTCACTGTCCGCATGCTTCTCAACCAATCTCTTGACAGAGTATAAAATAAATGAATAACCAAATCAACAAATAAAATTAAAAAGAGAAAACTTCTCATCACATTGAAAAACCACCATTGATGGAGGAAATCGCAATTTTTTCCATCACTAAACTCATTAATCAACAAATAACCAAATCAAGATCATAAATCACCTTATAAATTACTAAATCAAGAGCTAGAGAGAAGCACTGACCTGTGCACTATAAACCAACGGCAGTGAGCTTGAAGACAGCGGCAACGACTACAACTGTAAGTTGAGTGCGGCAACAACTGTAACACAATGACGGCAGCAACTGTTACACGACATGTGTCACGACCCCCTATCGGACGTCCGTGACCGGCACGGGAAGTAGGATTTCTCCTATCCCGTAAGCCTCTAATCCGTGATTGACATTTTCACATGTTTATAACTTCCCATTTCTAATACAAACAATATATAGTATTTATGGCCATCCACATCCAGTGACCTAAGTAGCGTGCAATTCATGGCTCGCTCAACGCCGCTTCAGTCTATACATATACACATAATCACTCACACGTACATATACTATACATATTGATCACGCGCTTCAGGGCGGGTGATCTATCCTATTCACATGCAGAAATCCTGTGTACAGTCATACATATATTCAATCACACGCTTGCATATAGTTTACATATTGATCACACGCCTCAATGCGTGTGATCTATCCTATTCACATGCGGAAGCCATATTTTCATACAATCAGGTATTCAGTCACACACATATATATAATTTACATATTGATCACACCCTCAAGGCGTGTGATCTATCCTAGTCGCATGCGGAAGTCATATATATATATATATATATATATATATATATATACATGATATATGATATATGATATATCATAGCCTAAAGTCCCAATACCAAGACCTAACCTTAATCTGTATGAAGCTGACAATGCTAGAGTTTGATATATGTATAAAGCAGTTGTATAAGTACAAAAGCTACATCCAAAAAGGAGTCATATATACATATACATCCTGATTCAATTACATAAACCAAAATACGCTACCCACGCAGACTATGCGTGCGGTCTTTAGAGTTGCCCGCCTCCCTGAGAAGAAGTGGATGCGTTCCCGAAGCCTGAACCACCTGTATCTGAAACATGTAAACAGGGGCACACAACCGTCCCTCCAACCAAAGTACCCCAAAATCATCAATAGAGAATCGGACATCGTCCCCCTTTTCTTTAGTTACAGTATCCTTGATTTGCTTGAGGTTTGTATCTTCACCCTGTCTAACCTTCACCTCTTCTACCAGAGAGGACTTAGCTTGCAAATGAGCTAGAAACGAGTTAGAATCCCCAATCTAAAACTGATTTCCCGTATGTTCTAGCTCATGCAACTCTCTGATCAACGACCTTCTTTCTTCACATATATGAGCAAGACTACCCATGGATTTCCGACTCAGAGCATCGGCTACCACATTAGCCTTTCCTGGATGATACAAGATCGTGCAATCGTAATCTTTCAACAACTCTAACCATCGACGTTGTCTCAAGTTCAAGTCTTTCTGCTCAAAGATGTATTTAAGGCTTTTGTGGTCCGTATAAATTTCACATGTCTCACCGTACAGGTAATGTCTCTATATTTTCAAGGCGAACACTACAGTAGCCATCTCAAGGTCGTGAGTCAGGTAATTCTTCTCATGTTTCCTCAGTTGTCGCGATGCATACGCAATCACTTTGCCGTGCTGCATCAAGACACACCCTAACCCGATCCTCGACGCATCACAGTATACCACATACCCTCCTGTGCCTTCAAGTAATGCCAGCACCGGAGCGGTAGTGAGGCTGTCTTTCAGCTTCTGAAAAAACTCTGCTCACACTTGTCATCCCATATGAACTTTACTCCCTTCTCAGTCAAGTTAGTCATAGGTGCAGCAACCTTAGAGAAATCCTGCACAAATCTTCTGTAATATCCAGCCAAGCCTAAGAAACTGCGAATTTCAGTAACTAAGGGAGGCTGGGACCAATTCTTCACCGCCTCTACCTTACTTGGATCAACGTGGATTCCCTTTGATGATACCACGTGACCCAAAAAGGCAACTTTGTCAAGCCAGAATTCACACTTGGAGAATTTGGCATACAATTTCTCTCCTCTCAACTTCTGCAAGGCTAATCTCAAGTGTTCTGCATGTTCTTCAGAATTTTTAGAATAAACCAAGATGTCATCAATGAAGACAATGACAAATCGGTCCAGAAATGGTTTGAAGACCCTGTTCATCATGTCCATGAATGCTGCAGGAGCATTAGTTAATCCAGAGGACATCACCAAGAACTCGCAATGTCCGTATCGGGTCCGAAATACGGTCTTAGGTATATCTAATTATCGAATCTTTAATTCGTGATACCCAGATCGCAAATCAATCATGGAAAACCGCTTTGCGCCCTGCAACTGATCAAATAGGTCATCTATCCTCGACAGTGGGTATTGATTGCGGATCATCACCTTGTTTAACTTTTGGTAATCGATACACAACCGCAAAGATTCGTCCTTCTTCTTTACAAAAAGGACCGGTGCAACCCAAGGAGAGAAACTGGGTCTTATAAAACCCTTGTCAAGATATTCTTGCAACTGCGTATATAACTCCTTCAACTCTTTTGGAGCCATCCGATAAGGTGGTGTGGAGATAGGCTGGGTACTCGGTTGCAGCTCAATTTCAAATTCAATCTCATGATCGGGCGGCAACCCTGGCAATTCTTCTGGAAATACATCCAAGAACTCTCGCACTACCGGTACTTGAGTCGGTGAAAGTACTGCTTTCGTGGTATCCTTGACAAAAGCCAAATACCCCTTACATCCCTTTGCAAGTAACTTAGATGCCTTCAAAGCCGAGATCAAATTTGGATACGATGCAGCTCCGTCACCCCGTATCACAAAAGACTCCTCGTTTGGCATATTAAATTTCAAACACTTAGCCCTGCAGTCCACAACCGCATGACAAGACGACAACCAATCCATTCCGAGGATTATATCCAGATCAACCATACACAACAACGGAAGGTCTACCACAGTCTCATGACCATCGACCTCCACAATGCAAGACTTGTGCACATACTCTACTTGTACCGATTCTCCCATTGGAGTAGAGACCAGTACTGTCTCTTTCATTTTAGACGAACTCTTGTTGAATTTAGAAGCAAATGCATGCGACACATAGGAATGAGTGGAGCCGGAATCAAATAAGACTCATGCTTTAAGAGAGCAAACAATAAGGGTACCTATCACAACTGCATTTGATGCATGAGCGTCTTGCAAAGAAAGTGCAAAAACCCGTGCTTGTCCTCCACTTACTGCCCCTGGTCCTCTGCCACTAGATCCTGCACCACGACCTCTAGCTGCACCTGTACTTGCTGTCTGTGGTGGTACGGTTCTTACTGGTGGGGCTGAAATAGGTGTACCCCTCGGCGTCAGATTGCTTCTCACACTTGTACCCTCTTTTGTCTTTGGACACTCTCTAGCCATATGGTCCACCTGACCGTAGTTGTAACACCCACCTATCAGTCTCTGACATATTCCAAAATGATACCTGCCGCAAGTTGAACACTGGGGTCTTGTTTTACCGGCATTTCCACCCCCTTGCACTCTTTGTCCCCCTTGAAAATTACCTCTTGCACCTGTTTCATGGGTGGTAGTTGAGGATTGTCCTCCTGGGGACCCTGAGTATCCTGCTCCTCCACCTGTTGTCTTCCTCTTCTTACTTCCACCTCCTTGGTTATCACTGCCTTTAATTAACTTGACTTTGGGATCAACCGTCGTCCCGTACCTCTTATCGGTTTCAATCATTCTCACACAGTCTGCGGCTTGAGCCAAAGTCTCAAATTGCCTCCTCTGGGGTAACAAACCAGTAAATAACGGCTGCGTGAGACGGTGTATGAACCTCTTGATCCTAGCCTCTTCATCAGGAACCAACTTAGGTGAGAATTCAGCCAGTTCTGTAAAAAGTAACTCATACTCCGTCACAGTCATGTTAGGCATCATCCACAAATCCTCGAATTGTTGCCGCTTTGCATCTTTGGTGCCTTCAGATAGAAACCGACCCAGGAATTCCATTTGAAAATCTTCCCAGGTCATCGGTGCCACCCTTCTTGAATACCTGGTCTGTACGAACTCTATCCATACTCTGGCAGCTCCCCTCAGCTGGAATGAAACTAATTCCACTAACTCATGCCCTGAGCACCTCAGCATGTGCCCAATTCTGACTATGTCTCTTACAAAGTACTGCGGATCCTCTTTCTCACTAGTTCCGCAGAAAGTAGGTGGATGGAGCTTCAGAAATTTTGAAATTGGCAGCTCTCTGGGTGCTACCCTCGGCTCACGAGGCATATCCTGCGGCTGTTGCCATTCTCTGTCCTCTTCCTCAACAACCTCCATCTCTTGATTGCTAGGAACTCTCTCTTCTTCTTCCTCGCCAACTACTAACCGGCGTACTTCCCTCTGTATTTGCCTCGTCATCTCTTCTCTTAGTTCCTAAAATCCTGCCGTGAGCATTTCTCCCGCAGAAGGTGCAACTGTCTCAACATGAGGTTCCGGTGACTGTCTCCTCTCTTCTCCTCTTACTTGTGCTCTACCTTGACCTCGAGCACGACTTCTACCTCGGCCTCGGATACGACCTCTACCTCGGCCTCGGGTTGGCATTCCCTCCTCCCGAACTGACTCTTTATCAAATTCAGCAGGAGTTCTCCCTCCGCCCCTAGCCTGTCTCGTGATCGGTGGCATCGCTATACTAAACAAGGACCACACCAAATGAGTACACATATATCAATGATATTTCATATCAAAGAGAGTTGAAAGAAAGGCTAACTCAATTTCCTGGGTACTTCCACAAGTGCGTTTTTACTCCCTCGTTGCGCCCGAGTTCACAACGAGGCGTAAACTGACACCCGGTCATACATATTGCTTCATACAGTTTAAAGTAAACCAGGCTCTGATACCATGTTTGTCACGACCCCTTATCGGACGTCTGTGACCGGCACGAGAAGTAGGATTTCTCCTATCCCGTAAGCCTCTAATCCCTGATTGACATTTTCACATGTTTATAACTACCCATTTCTAATACAAACAATATATAGTATTTATGGCCATCCACATCTGGTGACCTAAGTAGCGTGCAATCCACGGCTCGCTCAATGCCGCTTCCGTCTATACATATACACATAATCACTCACACGTACATATAGTATACAGATTGATCACGCGCTTTAGGACAGGTGATCTATCCTATTCACATGCAGAAATCCTGTGTACATTCATACATATATTCAATCACATGCTTGCATATAGTTTACATATTGATCACACGCCTCAATGCGTGTGATCTATTCTATTCACATGCAGAAGCCATACTTTCATACAATCAGGTATTTAGTCACACACAGATATATATAATTTACATATTGATCACACACCTCAAGGTGTGTGATCTATCCTAGTCGCATGCGGAAGTCATATATATACATGATATATGCTATATCATAGCCTAAAGTCCCAATACCAAGACCTAACCTTAATCTGTATGAAGCCGACAATGCTGAAGTTCGATATATGTATACAGTAGTTGTATAAGTACAAAAGCTACATCCAAAAAGGAGTCATATATACATATACATCCTGATTTAATTACATAAACCAAAATACGCTATCCACGCGGACTATGCGTGCGGTCTTTAGAGTTGTCCGCCTCCCTGAGAAGAAGTGGACGCATTCCCGACGCCTGAACCACCTGTATCTGAAACATGTAAACAAGGGGTGAGTCGAACAGAGTCAGTGAGGAGCTCCCCCACCCCTGGCATAGCAGCGGGTACCACTACAGCTGGGGGAAGGGAGTAACCACAACCACATGCGCATGAAATGGATTTATATTATGGTCTTTAATATGATCAGGCAATCAATATATCATATTCACAATTAAAATCCTAATTCATGCTCCTAACATATTTATTAATCCGCATGTAAACCAATCTCAACATACATCATTTGGATTCATAGTTAACACATACTTGTGCACATAGGCACTCAATTTCTGTCTCCCGCATTACGCTAAGAGAAATACTGGCCCGAAGGCAATCTTATGTTCGAACCTAGTTGATCACACTAGGAACTTTCTGACTCCAAGGTATGCTTAGAGTAATAGCCGGCAACTTGTCTGACCTCAATTTAAACCTAGGTAATGGCCACTATGTGGCGGAATACTTACTAACGTCATAATCCTGTCTGTCCGATCAGGATGACCAACTTGATCTACCCGGACAAATTAAACAAACTTAACTAACATATTTAACCTTGAAAGACGCCCTATTTGTAACTAACTGAATATCATACGTGTTCTTTAGTTAGGCCTAGATTTCCCCCCTTCCAATTATGCAACATTACTCTCACTCACACTTAACAACCTAGGTTCATTTTCCTCAATGTACCATACGGTCAAAACCTTTGGACGATGATCAATTTAAATGGGTTTCTAATATTAATGAACCCTCACATATGAAATTCCGACTCAATCCTACCCACGGTATCATATAAGGCTCAGTGAGCCACAATATCGCGTATTTACTTGAGAATGAACATATAAACATATAAACAGTTTGCACGTCCACTATTTACTCACTAATCATATACGCGTAACGTAAATACATTCAGATAGACATATTTCATATATCAATTTGCACAAAATAGAGCAAATCACATTTCCACGTAGTCATCCAACCCTGTGGGGCAGGGATGAGAGAGCCCCTCACCTCGTTGGCCCTCCTGATCATTCCTCAGAGTGCCTGGAGCTCCAATTACCCTGTGTTGCCCTATACACATATATATTTAAGAAATTTAGAACGCGTAACTAAGCATCTACCATGCACGTGTCATGCTAATGCTTATGCATCCTCTAGATATATCCAAGAACTAACTATTTAGTTCGTTACGTCGTCTAAATTTCTCTTTTTGAAAGTCCATACTGTCTCATATCGGCTTTCACACTTTCGAGCCACTTAGAACTTCTAAATGCTTAGGTTAGAGATTCCCACATGTCTAAATTTCCCTTCATGTGTTCATAAGAGTATTTAACTAATAAAAGAATTAAATTCATGGCTCAAAAGAGGCTTTAGCTTACTCATTCCACCGTCTCCCTTATTCGCCGAGTAAAAGCTTAATTACTACCTCTTTAATTATATATAAAAATATAATTGGGTATAATTAGAGCCTTGGGTCCAATTTGGCGGGCCTTAGGTGTTCGCCACAGACTAGATCGAGGTGTTTAACCCACCGCACAGCTCCTTACTGTACGGTGGCTTAGTATTTCGCCTCTTTTTCACTGGATTGGGTTACGGTTGAGACGGTAAATACTCGGGCTTTATTCCCTTGTCTATTTCCAGCAACTA
Organism: Senna tora; assembly: GCA_014851425.1. Taxonomy (NCBI): domain Eukaryota; kingdom Viridiplantae; phylum Streptophyta; class Magnoliopsida; order Fabales; family Fabaceae; genus Senna; species Senna tora. The sequence continues at coordinate 11,563 of JAAIUW010000032.1, read as the reverse complement.
TAACACCTATACTACTCCAATCCAAGCCTAATCATGCATCAAACTATCAATTTCGAATTTTAGAGCAATTTCCTAACCCAATTTTCCTAATTTCCATACCCGGTCAAATCCTATGGTTTCACTTCGATTCTGAACCATACTAAGCTTTCAATAACACCCACTAAGCTCAAATTTAACCCCGGAATGCCCCGATTGGAAGTATTTGAAGAATTTCTAAAATACCCAAAATTGGAGAAATTGGGGTTTTGAAAGATTGGGGCTTCCATACCTTGATTCAATCGGATGGGGAGCTTAGTGGTGATGAAAGAAGACTCCGGTAAGCTTTTTCAGTCACCGACGTGCATCCTCCGGCGAGAAACCAGCCAAATCCTCCGTCCGTGGCCTCTTCTCTTCTCGGTTTGCTCCTCGGCTCGTGCGTGGCATTACTCTGCTTCTTTCTCTCTCTGTTTTTTTTTTTCATTTTCTACTTCTGCCTTGCGTTTTGCTTCTGCCTTCTATTTTATTTATTTATTTTTTAATTGTGTGTGTGTGTAAATGAGAGGGGGTCACGGTTGCCCCCCCCCATATATTTTATGATATATATATATTTTATTTGTTTTGCTTTTCATTTTTATTTTATTTTTTATCTATTTATTTTTTTTATTAATTAGAAAAACTTATTCACTTGTTATATCCTCTTTTCCCCCCATCCTTTTAAATTCCCTTTTTCATCTAGGTCCTAAATAAATTTCCATTTTTTTTAGAAAATAGGTAAAATTTTAATTTTCTATTTCTTCTCTCTTCTTCATTTTATTTCAACTTTCTAATTTAGTGATACTAGGGTTAAATTTCGTGCGTGGCCTCCAAGTCTTCATCAAGCTGTTGTTGTTTGTTCATAGGGTTTTGATGAAGAAGAAGAAACATGGAATGGAGGAAGAAGAAGAAGAGGAAAGATGTCAACATGATGAAAGATAGATTTTTTTTAATTGATAATAATAAATTATATAATTTAGTATTTTTAAAAATAAACTAAACAACAAAAATTTAATTATCATGTAAAAATTCAGGAGGACTTCTTTCCAATTGTCAGAAATATAAAAATACTTGGCCCAATAGAAATCGGACACGTGACGAATTGTATGGGATTATATATGAGATTGATTGTATTGTAGAAGTTCCCATGTGATTAAGTAGGAGAAATAATGTGTCAAAAAATGCCACATGTCTCTTTTTAAGTGGTGAGCTTGATGACAAAGATCCAAAAATATAATTATTATACAGTCAGAAATATAAAAACAGATGACCCAATAGAATGCTGACACGTAGGTGTTTGCATCGGTTTGCACCCTTAGGAGTTTGCATCCTAGAAAATTCCTAAGTTGTTTATTATTTTATCTATTTTAGAATCACTTTCTCTTATATATATATATATTAAATATACTGTACAGTTTTCTATTTATCAAATTTTATTTCCCTTAAATCGCTTAGAGAATGTAAGTGGTCCCACTGTAGATTTGTATTTCTTTAGAGAGCAAAAATTGGTAAAGTAATAAAGTGTAGAGAGAAAAAAAAGAAAAAAAAAAATACTAGTGGATAATGATCCATGTAGGTTCTGATTGTTTATGTACTTCAAAATAAATGGGAAAGTGACATCAAATATTTTGTTCGTTTATTGATTAGACTTTGGGAGTTTCATTCATAAATTCTCAGACTCCATGATATTCTCAACTTAATAAGTGTTCAATATATTTTATACTTGTTTGAGTAATCTATTTAATTCTTTTGAATGCCTATATTGACCTTTTGTTTTCACTTAACTAATTTCATCCTTGATATTGGATGTGATCTATTATAAATTTGTTAAATGCTCTAAAAATATATTGTCTTATTTGAAAATTCTTCGGCTTATATATATATATATATAAGCATAAGCAACTTCTTAATTCTCCGTTGAAGTAACTAGAGACTACCAATTCATATAAGTGTTTTCAAATAATTCAAAATATTATTTAGTATTGTAAAGAATGTATTGCTAGTTGTACGTGTAACATTTAATATTTAACCCATATATACAAGATGTCTTAGTTTTAATTTTGAAGCAAATACAGAAAACACAAATTACAAGTCTTTGACAGAATCTAATAAGTACAATAACATACTAAAAATAAAAGGACAAAATAAATATTACAAGTCCCACATCGGTTAGGCTATCTTTAAGGAAAGGCCTTATAAGATATTGAGCTCTCCAATTTCAAGATCTAACTTTTGGGGTATAGTTTTTCCAATGACTTATGCCCGTTGCAAGTCCATGCACTGACATAGTAACACCAAGATGGTAAATATATATCATTTAAAAATAAGTCCATAGTGTTTCTAGCACTTCAGCGGAACCCCAATTAAAGTAGCAAGCTCTTCCTCCTCTTCCATTTTCCGTGCATTCCTCATGTATTCAAACTACATTTTCAAATACATATTATTTAATCAGTCAAACTCAAACATGCATATATATTTTATTTCATCTACTCTTTTGTGCGCTTGAAAGTAGATTCAACTATCAATATTAATTATTAGTATGTTCTTTCATATTCAAAATGTTCTCCACAAATGTAGATTTTTCTCCTTGGAATGTTAAACCACCTAAACAAATAATGTAAATTAAGTTGATGTTCTTGATGATGACATAGGTGAGAGAAATTCTTAAGTATATTTCTTGCATCATTTATGCATCGAGCAATAATATCACAAAAGGGTTACAAATGATGAAAAACAAGAAGAAATAAACCTTTACAATATTGAAGCTCCTAGTGGTTGAGTCTTCTTTCCATAGACATTTCTCTGAACTCAAGTTGCCACATATACTATCCAAAACATCCAAATGAATAAGCATACATATAATATTCAATTTCTGATGTAAAAATATGTAGAAAATGTATTTTCTAATTCCTTACTCTTTCGTTACTTCTGTGTATACATAGCAATGAATTTTGTTCCTTAGCTAGAAGTGAATACCTCTGGTGTATCATTGATTTGATGGTTTAATGATATATAGTGAGCCCTTGTAATGGCGCCATCATTGTCATCATTTTCATCCTCCATGACCATTCTCATCACAGAAGTTAGGGCAAGCAAATTTTGCCGACAATGGAACTAGCTAGCTACAAGTTTGTGTCTTTAATATTATATAGGTTAATAAGGTATTTATAGAAGAGAGAGGGAGTGGGTTTAAGAGGGAAAAAACAATGGGCACAAATGAAAACTCAAAACCGGCCTAGTTTTGTGATAACATAGTTTTCAGCATTAGAAAACTACTTATCTATAAAAGCTTTTATGAAGAAAGATGCTTGGAATATTTCATAAAAAACTTTAAGAAAGTAAACACTTTTTTTTATATAAAAGAAAGTAAACACTTTAAACGGCAATATGTTTAATAAATGACATTATGTAAATATTTGTTGAACAATTTAAGTTTATATTGCAATTTGCAATAACATCTCGTAATTAGAATATGCATTTGAAGAAAATAAAATGCAACAAATATATTTGAAAAGAATTATGTTGATTTTCAAAAGTAACACAAAAAAAATCAATTTTAGTGTAGTGTCAATTATTAACAACGACATATTTCAAAAAACCAATCTTATATATAGTCAATTAACATAATTTGTTAACAATGTTATTTTTGTTATAACTAACGTCTAACATTAAAATACTCTTGACATAATCTCTAGCGTCAATTCTGGAACTGACATTAATCCATTTAGCATCAAATGATTATACATACGTACATATATATATATATATTAGAGTATACATCTCAAATAGGATATAAATATGTTCTAATTAATAACAAAGTTACAAATTGTATATAATGGCATTATTTAACATATATATATATATATATATATATATAAATTTTAAGGCTAAAAGATCACATATCACATGAAAATATACTTACAAAAAGTTTTAATATGAAGGTCTTGGGAGGCTACAACCTACAAACCTACAAAAATGCATGACGCAGTCTAGTTAGCAATTATTATATCAAACTTACTTCAAATTTGTGATTGATTTGGGCATTTTATGGTATGAAATACACTCGAAATAGATACTTTAGAGGCTATTAATCTTATTCGAAAGGATACTACCAACTACTCGAAATATAAAAATGCACTTAATACTATCTCTAACATTGATTGTGAAACTAACACTAATCCCTTTATAATTAATATTAGTCATATAGTTTTAAACTAATGCTAAAATAATATTTTTATTTTGTGTGTGTATATATATTATTGTATGTAATTTTAATTTTTTTAGAATGAATTGAACTATTGGTGGCTCGGTCTATGTGCCAATTACTATAATACCCGAGGGGTATTATTGGAATCAAGTCAATTATGTAGTAATACTTAGGATGGTCATCATTTGGAGTTGGAATGTAAGAACCCAAAATAAATTAAATGAATAAATAAATAAACAAATAAAGTTTTAACTACGGAATATTTCATCTTGGGACACGTGGCATTGCGCTTCCAGAAGCTACACGGTATCCCGCACCAGTGACACGTGGCACCACTCATCTGCACCCTACGTGGCCGGTGGCCATGTCTCTCCTCCTGATCTCCTGTCCAAGAGACGTGGAGGACACCCCAGGCATCGTGGGATGACCCACGTCCCACGAGAACGCAAGTCGAGCACGTCCTCCCCACACTCGCTATAAAAAAGGCCCTCACCCGGGGGACTTAAGGACAACTGAATAACAACACAACATCACGAGAACAAGAGGCACGTAGCACTCACTCTGAACATACAGAAGCTACTCTTAGCCTACTTTGCTACATACATCCACCTGTCAACTTCAGAGCTTAGCCCACGGCACCACCAAGTTTCGGTCACCATCCGACCATCATCCGGTCAACACCCGGCATATCTCCGTCCCGGAGATTCCCACAAATAGAGCGTCCATCAGCTCTAAGAGACGCTTGCTCTGTCACAATCTAAGGCAACCTTCTATGAGTGGCTCGCCCGCCCGGAGTAACTTACTCACGTCTTAGTCGCACACGGCCCAATATAGGTAACCGCCTTGCCTAACGGCTCCTATAGACGACAGCATGATGAACTACATGGACTTTGATCACTTCCTAAGGGTACCTAGGTCTTCACCTAAGGACAAGTCCCCCAAGGTTACGACCCCTTGCTGTCCTTATTTTCAAATTAAAATTGTCTAAACCAAAAATTACAATTACATTGGCGCCCACTACGGTCTTCCTCAAACCACAACGCCTTGTGCACTCTGCCGTTAAACGTCATTTCTTTTTCGGGGAGTAGGAGCATCCTCCTAACACTCAGAAACCCGCATTTTTTACTTTTTCCAATAAAGGAAACATCAGGAAATGGCCAACTCAAACACCCCAACAGCCGCGACTGATGCATACACTTTAAGGCGCAGCACGAAAAATAGACAGGGGACGGCTGAGGTCACCACAACAGAAGCAGGTGCCTCGAACACAACCCAGCCGCAGAGCAACTCAACAACACAGGTGGCTGTTGCAAAAACTGTGGTCCAGACACCAGTAACCAGGGAGGAAGCATGTCCTCAGCATCCCTATGGTATGCCACACAACCCTTGCCCTTGAACCGGCAACCAAGAAACAATGGAGCCAGCAATGGGAAAAGGACAGGAACCACCCCCAAGCAAGCATAGGCGTCCAATTACTGGCGGCACCACATAGCGTGCCCGTAGGACCTTCCAATGACCCCACCGGCTTACTTGCAATACAATTCGGGACTCTACCTATGGAGTTCGAACGGCTATAACTGACAACACCAGCTCCCCCGCCATCAATCCCATCGGGGCCTACAATGGTCGCTACGCAAGCAGCACGCCCGACCACGGATTACCCGTGACCACCAATCCCAAACTACCCACCAGGATCTTATCTCCATATGCCTTGGGCAGGAGCCTACAACCCGTACGCCCCTTACGGTATGTCCACTCAATCAGGACAATATCAGTGGCCCAGCTTCGACTTCCAAGGGAAAGGAAGACACCCCTTCACCCAGCATGTCATGAACGAACATGTCCCCATGGGTTTCAAGATTCCTTTTCATATAGAACCCAATGGCGGAGAAACTGATCCACGAGATGACATCAACACCTTTAACTCGACTATGTCTGTAATGGGCATCACGAACGGCCAGCAGTGCCGAGTCTTCTCCTCGACCCTAAAGGAAGCAGCCCTGAGGTGGTTCTCACAACTGCCCATGAACTCGATCCACAACTTCAAGCAGCTAGCGCAAAAGTTCCTCAACCAGTTCACCAGCAACAAGGAATGTCCAAGGAACGAAGATTCCATTATTGGTTTTCACTAAGAGTAAGGAGAGACCCTACAAGCCTTCTTGGCATGCTTCACCAAACTCTAGCTCAAAGTTAGAGGCCTCCAAGATGTCATTGCAGTCTTCGTCATCAAGCACGGCCTCTGATGTTCATAGTTCTACGGGGAACTCAACAGATGTCCCATTTCTTCCTTACAAGAATTAATGGACCGTGGGGAATGGTTCATCCAGGAAGAAAATGCACAAATCGCTAAGGACAAAATGAGAAAATTCTTGATAAGTAAATCCGACATGGAGTGATCTGAGAAGAAGAAGGAGAAGGTGGCAGCAGACAACCAAAGCTCTAAGGAGAAAAACAGAAAACGCTCACCACCGCGACCTCGAACGCCTCCTAGAGGATGATTCAACTGCTACACTCCCCTCAATAACTCCCACGTTGGAGTCCCCGAAGAAATTTATCACTCGGGCATGCTCAGTTTCTGTCCTCAAATTAAGAAGCAGAAAACGGGAAAGCCGGTGGAAAAATCTAAGTACTGCCAGTTCCTCAAAGATTACGGGCACGAGACCAACGACTGCATGCACTTGAAAGATCATATTAGGGATCAAATCCGTAAAGGACAGTTGGGCAGATACATCAAAGAGGAGAGTAGAGCTAATGCGGAGCATTTGAGAGAGGCCAACGACCAAGCACCCACTCATGGGATCATCAACCTCATTGCAGGCGGATTGCAAAAAGGAACTACCTCACAACCGCAAAACAAGAAAAGGGTGGAACGCTCCATACTCGCCCTTAACTATGCCCCGAAGCATAAAAAGGGAAGTGAAGAACCGAAAGGAGACCCCATCATGTTCGACCTCACAAATATTGAAGGACCGATCCACGACGACCCCATGGTAGTAACTGCAGTCATTGCTAGCTGCAATGTCAAATGAGTCCTGATAGACCAGGGATCCTCGGCGGACGTCCTCTACTTCGACACCTTTAAGAAGCTCGGGTTGGACGAGGCCAGCATAAGGCCCTTCCCCGGCACACTTATAGGGTTCTCCGGAGCCCAAGTTCCCACAGGAGGAATCATAACAGCCCAGATGACTATGGACACCTTACCAAAGGTCACAAGCCTTGACGTAGATTTCATCATCGTCTCAGCACCTTCGGCGTACAACGGCATTTTGGGACGACCGTCCCTGAACAAACTCATATCTGTAGTGTCCACCGCACAGCTCACTATGAAGTTCCCAATGCCGCACGGGGTTGGAGAAATCATGGCGGATCAAAAACTAGCGCGAGCATGCTATGCAGCAAGCCTAACCAAGACCGTCAAGGTCGCTCGCCTTGGTCCCAGAGAATCACGCTAGGAAACCCCCCGAGGGTAAAGAGTCAGGAGGAAAGAAGCTGGAGTCTGCCCGCTCGGACCAAACCTCCACCTAAGCTCTGAACGCACTGCACGCTTAGACCACCTCTCGGTCAAACTACACACGTCTCCATTTACTTCAAATTTAGGATTATCACTTTCAGCCTGACTAAGGCCTGCCTGACTAAGGTTATTCGGATGTAATCATTTTGTCTACTTTCAGCCAGACTAAGGCTAGCTTGACCGAGGCTGCTCGAACTTAACCATTTTGTTTATCATTAATCGAAGTACTCCTTTTTGAAAAGAGACATGGCCTAAATCTACAGAGTACTCGCATAAGTCCCAAGGAAGGGTAGTGGGCCGACTGCCCAAAGAAACACTAAAGAGCCTCTAAGGCCAAGTTAACATTCCCCCAGAAAAGCGCTGTTAAAAACCCCTTGTGCGCGAAAACGCAAAATCAACGTTCCCACAAAATACGCTAGCAACAGTATGCGACCGTCCTGATCACACGGTACTCATGCAAAAAACCTTTTTACCCAAAAGTAAAGAGATAGTCAAAAAAGAGAAACTGTACTCACACAAAACCTTTTTGCCCATAAGTAAAAAGAGAGACAGTGGAACTTCACACAAAATTCTCATTAATATCAAAAATGGGAAAGGCATCCGCCCATTACAAGGTGCAAAACCTAAAAACCGTACATAAACCTATTCTTGGGCATCCCCAAGATCTATGATGGTTTTGGTCCCTACAGGCTCGACGTTGCCAACGTCCCCCAACGGCTTCTGCTGAACCGCCTCAGCAGTTGCTGAGAAGCATATCCAATCCCGGGAGCACGCCCACCGATATGAGAAAGCACCTGGTGGTCCATCGGGCGGTCGACCAATTGGCGGAGATAAGCAAGGTTCAGTGAAGAATTAGACTTCATCCGACCTCTGAGCTCACCATCAAAAAGTTGCAGAGAAGATATCCAATCAGTTGAAAACCTCTCTCCACGAAGGCGCTCAGGTTCCTCGACCGCCAGAAGCATGCCATACATCATCTGCGCCAGCAACTCTCCGAGGAGATCAGCAACATCAACAACCTTCCTCTCAGCCTCCAGCCAGCCCGCAAGGTAATCACTAGTACGAGCCTCAACACCCTTCAAAGCCATGCGAAGAGAGTGCAACTCTTGCCGGCGCTTCTCAGCGTCCTCCCAACGAACGGCAAGCTCCTTGCGAGTCCTCTCCAACTCCGAGCGCAGAAGTTTGACCTCGGAAGGCTATGCACCTTCGACCCTAAGGCAGGCCACCTCATGACTCGAGGACCTCACCTGACGGCCTTGATCCTCACACTCCAATTCTTTTGCGGATAACCCCTTGCGCATGTCCTCTATATTTTTCCTAGTGGCCTCCAAAGCAGAACTTCTAGAGGTCACTATGTTAAGAAGCCGATCTTGGTCGGAACGGACTTCGCCCTAGGTAAAGGCAAAGGACGTCAAGAAAAAGGAAAAATCCAAGCAGAACTAGAAAAAAACAAGGTAGGGTAAGGAAACTTACTACTTGTTTATCCCATGCAATACCAGCTTTGTGGAAGTCAGCCAATGCCTTGGCAACTCTGTGGAAACCCCGAAAAACAAGATTCATGGGGGTGGTGTCCAACCCACGAGCATTCCTCTCTCCCATTTCCACGGGAAAGCGCCTGCCCAAAGCCACCAACTCGAAAGAAGGCTCTTCCTCCAACGGCTCGACAAGCTCAGAAAGGCTGACATTCAACCCCAAAGAAATATCTTTTATGGCGGCCATTTGACTGACCACTACATTCCCTCCACCAGCGAGGGCCTCAGCCTCCACGGCCGCCTCGCAAGCCTTGGCCCTTCATTTGGCGCCTCAGCCATTGTCTCGTCTGCAGCGGCCCTTCCCTCCGTAGGGGAGTCACCCGCGGGTTCCTCGACCGTCCACCGAGCTTTCTTGCTGGCAGGTTCATCAGCTCCACCATCAGAACTTGGAACCGCAGAGTGAGTAGAGAGAACCACTTTCATAGGTGATTGAAGGACAAGCATAGGGGGAGGAAAAGTACCCTCCACTGAAGTCACCGCTCGCGCGTCCGCCGGGTCAGATCTCTGCTGGACAACTTGAGACGACAACCGCGAACCCGCATCTGAAGGCTGTTTCCTGAACCCTCCTTTTTTACTCTTGGGCTCCACCACCGCAGCAGCCTCCCTCTTCTCTCTCCCTCGGGAACCACCGTCGTCTCCTCTCCCATCTTTCCTCCTTCTTTTCCCCTTGGGATCCTCTTGCCGGCGGATTTTATCAGGAGATGGCGGGACAGACAGCCGTGCACCTCCCCACCTCGACCAGGGATCACGACGGAAGCTTCAACAACTGCCGCTAGAGAAAGGTCTTGCCCAAACTTCTTCCCATTACTCGGACCATTGTCACGAGTACGGCTAAGAGGAGGAGGAGGAGAAGAAGAAGGAAGATCCTCCAAGTCGGTGAAACCAAAAGGGAAAAAGCTGTCATCACCTACCATAGCAAAATCTCAATACAAACTCAAACAAATGAAGGAAAAAGGGTGCGAGAACCAGAGAGCGAAAATGAAGCAAGAAGGCAGAGAAAGCAGGCAAAGAGAAGGTAAAACAACAAACTTTCAAACACTGGGTATTTATAGAGAGCACAAAGGCGCGATGATTCGAAAATCTCCGCCCCCTAGAATCCCGCAACGGATAAAACAATTATCCAGTACACCCGTCTTAGACTACAACCACATGCCCTAGCCGAACACGTGGAGAGAAGAGATGGCCCAAATCCATCATCCAGAAACCAGAGGCACAAAGACTAAAAGGCCGCAAGAAACCCAAGAGTCACACGAAGACACCAGAGGGCCTTTCTTAAAATCCTCAATTGAGGCTAATGATGGCAACTCTCGAAAATGCACTCGCATTAAATGAAGGGAAACAACTGCAAATCACTCAAGGCCAGAAATATTAATCATGCCATGACACCTGGCGGTGATCACAGCCCGCTCCTTTAAAAGGCAACTCTTTGCAAAATCTCTTCCAGCCACTGGCTGCGGACAAGCCTGCTCAAGGTGAAGCGTCCCGGATGACCAAAAGGCCCCTGACCTTTGACTTTCCCCGACACACCCCCAAAGGGTACTCCTGAAAGTTCCCCTCTACGCAATGATGACTCCTCCTCAGAAAGTCGCGTACTCTCTGTAGAGACGGCTCAAAAACTTGCTAAGGAAGTCAAGCAGTCAGCCACCTGGATTAAGACGGATGGCATCTTCGATGTCTCTACTCAAAGCAAATCCAGAAATACACAGAGTCTCCCAAAGTCGAACGACCAACCAAGAGGGCCAGACCTGCTTGCGAATGAACTCACTTTGACAAAAAGGTAACACGAATTTTCCTTAGTAGCTTACTGAAAAAAAACTTAAGTCCACGGGCGCCCGACACTCGTAGACTTGGGGGACTTATGTAACTATGGAATATTCCACCTTGGGACTTGTGGTATTGCGTTTCCAGAAGCTTCATCGTATCCCGCACCAGTGACACGTGGCACCACTCATCTGCCCCCTACGTGGCTGGTGCCCCCGTCTCTCCTCCCGATCTCCCGTCCAAGAGACGTGGAGGAACCCCAGGCATCGTGGGATGACCCACATCCCACGAGAACGTGGGTCGAGCACGTCCTCCCCACACTCGGTATAAAAAGGCCATCATCCGGGGGACTTAAGGACAACTGAATAACAACACAACATCACGAGAACAAGAGGCACGTTGCACTCAGTCTGAACATACATAAGCTAGTCTTAGCCTACTTTGTTACATACATCCACCTGTCAACTCTGGAGCTTAGCCCACGGCACCACCAAGTTCCGGTCACCATTCGACCATCGTCTGGTCAACACCCGACATATC
>JAAIUW010000031.1:0-24999 GCA_014851425.1 Senna tora | reverse complement strand
GTTTACTAACAACTTCTATATGATTTCTTTAATGAGTTTCTAATTAATAGGGTAAAACAAACCTTGGACTCAATCAACAACTTACCCCCTTGCTTGTACTGTTCGGCGTATCTCATGTCATCACATGGATACCCTCCAATACCTCTTTACCTGTAGTCAAACACACATATACAAATACTTTCATAGATAACAGTTTAGGAACAACAATAGCATGTTAACCACTAACCAATTCTTACAAATAGGCAAGTAGGCAAACCACATATCCACATCCTCAATCAACCCTGTAGGGCAAGGATGGGAAACCCTTCACCTGGACGGCTTCCTTGCGCTTGTCCTGGAGTAACTCCCGCTCCGGACAAGTCGTGGTATACATGTTCATGCCTAAAATGCATCTAGACGTTGCCAAGAACCGAGTTGTAATATCCGAGATATTTAGTTTTAATTATTTTCATTTCTATTAAATTTATTTTTCTTTCAGAAAGAAAAATAAATTAAATTAAAGAATTATGGGCTTAAAAAAAATAGAAAAAAGAAGAAAGTAATAAGGGATATTTATAATTTTTCTAGGACCTAAAAGAAAAGAGAATTAAAAAGAGATGGGGAAAAGAGGATAAAATAATATATATATATATATATATATATATATATATATATATATATATATATTATTTATTAAAAAAAAAAGGGGGGCCAAACCGTGACCCCCCTTTTCACTAAAATACATATCAAATATATATATATATATATACAATATAATAACATATATGGGGGCCGTGACCCCCTTTCTATTTTATTAATATAAAAAAAAGAAAGCAAGCAATTAAAAGCAACACCCAATTAACACACACACGCACACATTAAAAGACAAAAGAAAAAGAGAGCAAACAGTGCAAAAGCAGTGCGCACGGGAAGGAGAAGAGGAAGGGGAAAACGACGGGTTTTGGATCGGATTTTCGCCGGAGAAGACATTCCGGTGCCGGAGAAGGTGACCGGACCTGATCTTTCATCACCACCAAGCTTCCTATCCGATTGAAATCAAGTAAGAAAGCCCCAAATCTCTCAAACCCCAATTTTTCCAATTTTGGGTATTTTAGGAATGCTTCAATTTCTTTCAATCGGGGCATTTCGGGGTTAAAGTTGAGCTTAGTGGGTGTTGTTGAAAGCTTAGTGAGCTTCAGAATCGAAGTAAACCGTAGGATTTGACCGAGTATGGAAATTAGGAAAAATGGGTTAGAAAATTGCTCTAAAATTTGAAATTGATAGTTTGATGCGTGTTTAGGCTTGGATTGGAGTAGTATAAATGTTGTAGTTGTTGGAAATAGACAAGGGAATAAAGACCGAGTATTTACCGTCTTAACCGGAACCCAATCCGGTGAAAAAGAGGCGAAATACCAAACCACCGTATAGTAAGGAGTTGTGCGGTGGGTTGAACACCTTGGTCTAGTCCGTGGTGGACACCTAAGACCCGCTAAATTAGTTCCAATGCTCTAATTATACCCAATTATATTTTTATATAAAATTAAAGAGGTAATAATTAAGCTTTACTCGGCGAATAAGGAAGACGGTGGAATGAGTGAGCTAGAGCCTCTTTTGAACCGTGAATTTAATTCTTTTATTAGTTAAATACCCATATGAACACATGAAGGGAAATTTAGACAAGTGGGAATCTCTATCCTAAGCAGTTAGAGGTTCTAAATGGCTCGAAAGTGTGAAAGTCGAATATGAGACATTCTGGACTTTCAGAAAGAGTAAATAAGACGACGTAACGAACTAAATAATTAGTTCTTAGTAATATCTAGAGGGTACATGAGCATTAGCATGACACGCGCATTTTTAGATGCTTAGTTACACGTTCTAAATTTCCTAAATATATATGTGTATAGGGCACCACAGAGCGATTGGAGCTTCAGGCACTCCGAGTACTGAACAGGAGGGCCAACGAGGTGAGGGGCTCTCCCACCCCACAGAGTTGGATGACTACGTGGAAAATGTGGTTTTCTCTATTTTGTGCAAATTGATATATGAAATATATTTATATGAATAAATTTGTGTTACGCGTGTATGATTTGCAAGTAAGTAGTCAACGTGCAATAGTATATGTGCTTATATGATTAATCACAAGGTGTATATGTGCTATTGTGGCTCACCGAGCCTTATATGATACCGTGGCTAGGATTGAGTCGGAATTTCATATGTGAGGGTTCATTAATATTAGAAACCCATTTAAATTGATCATCGTGCAAAGGTTTTGACCGTATGGTACATTGAGGAAAATGAACCTAGGTTGTTGTGAGTGAGAGTGATGCATGATTGAAAAGGGAGAAACTAGGCCTAGCTAATTCACACGCGTAATATTCAGTTAGTTATTAATAGGGCGTCTTTCAAGGTCGAATAGGTTATTTGAACTTGTTCAGGTTAGTTCGGGTAGATCGAGTCGGTTATCCTGGTCGGACAGACAGGATTCAGTTAACAGTAAGTATGCCACATAGTGGCCATTACCTTGGTTTAACCGGGGTCAGACAAGTTGCCGGCTATTACTCTAAGCGTGCCTTGGAGTCAGAAAGTTCCTAGTTTGATCAACTAGGTTCGAATAAGACATTGCCTTCGGGCCAGTATTTCTCTTAGCGTAACGCGGGAGACAGAAAGTGAATGCCTTCGGGCCAGTATTTCTCTTTGCATAATGCAGGAGACAGAAAATGAATGCCTACGAGCATAACTATGTATGACTTATGAAAAGATATGATATATGTTAATGATTGGTTTACATGCGGATTAATAAACATGTTAGGAGCATGAATTAGGATTTTTAATTGTGAACATGATATATTGATTGCCTGATCATATTTAAGGTCACAATATAAATCCGTTTCATGCACATGTGGTTGTGGTTGCTCCTTTCCCCCAGCTGTAGTTGTACCCGCTGCTACGCCAGGGATGGGGGAGCTTCTCACTGAGTCTGTTCGACTCACCCCCTGTTTACATGTTTCAGATACAGGTGGTTCAGGAGTAGGAAACGCGTCCACTTCTTCTCAGGGAGGCGGACAGATCTGAAGACCGCACGCTTTGTTCGTGTCGGTAGTTATTTTGATTAAGTATATATGTTGTGATGTATATATATATATATATATATATATATGAATCCTTTTTGGGCGTGGCGTGTGTACGTTTACATCTTCTGTGTATATATATATGTCACACTTGAATTCTAGCATTGTCGACTTCATACAGATTAAAGTTAGGTCTTGGTATTGGGACTTTAGGCTATGATATAGCGTATATCATGTATATGTATATATGACTTCCGCATGCGACTAGGATAGATCACACGCCTTGAGGTGTGTGATCAATATGTAAATTATATATAAGTGTGGCTGAATACCTGATTGTATGAAAATATGGCTTTCGCATGTGAATAGGATAGATCACACGCATTGAGGCGTGTGATCAATATGTAAACTATATGCAAGCGTGTGATTGAATATATGTATGACTGTACACAGGATTTCTGCATGTGAATAGGATAGATCACCCGTCCTGAAGCGCGTGATCAATATATATATTATATGTACGTGTGACTGATTATGTGTATACGTATAGACTGAAGCGGCGTTGAGCGAGCCGTGGATTGCACGCTACTTAGGTCACCAGATATGGATGGTCATAAATACTATATATTGTTTGTATTAGAAATGGGTAGTTATGCACATATAAAAATGTCAATCAGGGATTAGAGGCTTGCGGGATAGGAGAAATCCTACCTCTCGTGCCGGTCACGGACGTCCGATAGGGGGTCGTGACACGAGTCATTGGTCTTATCTGTCTTCCCTCTCTTCTATGAGAGTCTCAAGTGCCTCGCACTTGGTTTCGTACCGCTATCGCTCTCCTTGAGTAGCTTTTGGGGCCTTGGATTTGAGTTACTAAACCTCAACGTGTGTCTAAACTATCCTAGTTAAGGTTTCCTAAGGTTTGTGTAGAAGGAATTTAGAAATTCAAGAAGTTGGGCTTAGCTTGTTTCGTAAGTTGCTATTCTTGAGGGACAAGAAGGCATTTGAAATGATTTTGATCCTTAAAAACTTGGTTGGGGTGTCCTAAGATGTTTCGGATTGAAAATAGGAGGTTCGGACGCCCCGGATTGGCTTAAAAACGAATTTTGGGCATGCTGGGTAGAGGCTCGGCGCTGTAGCGCCGATTCTAGCGCTACAGCGCCAAGCTGCTGCCCAGCAACTTCTGGTGCACCCGAGAGGCGCTATAGCGCCGATTCGCAGCATAGCAATTCATTTACTGTGCTGTGGGCTGGTTTGGGCCCATTCCAGCCCCCTTTTGACGCTGGCTTTGACTCCGCACCTCACGAGTTTTGTTCACCTACAATCCAACGATATAAATCCAACCCTAACTACTCAAATCCAAGCCCGATTCCAAATTTATCAACGAATCCCCAAATTGGGACTATTTAGAATTTTAAACCCCAAACCCTTTCAAATTCGAATTCGGCTAAACCCGAGGGTATAGTCTCGATTATTACCCCAACTAAGTGTTCAAGAACATTTCTTAGCTCTCAATCTACCCTCAAAACAACCCAATCGAAGGTGGATTGAAGAAATTCCTAAAATGAAGAAATTGGGGGTTTCGAATGAAATTGGGGTTACCAACATTTGATTTGATTGGTGGAAGGTGTAGGAGACGTCGTACCCGAGCCCCGGTGACTTTCCCGGCGTCGGCTAGCTCTCCCCGGTCACTTTTCCGGTGAACCCCAACCCTTTCTCTTCTTCTTCTTCTTCTCTCTCTTTCTTCCCGTAAATACCTTCCTCCTCCTTTTCTCTTATTTCTTTTTATTCTTATTTCCTTAAGTCACGCCCCCACCCCAAAATTTAAAATAATTAAATAATCAAAATAAATAAATAATAACTAAATAATAATAATTATTATTATAATAAAGATTAGGTGGAAAATATCCCCAATTAAATCCTCCTCTTTCCAATTAAAATTTTCATTTCCTCTTATATCCCAAATTAAATACCAAAAAATATTCCCTAGTCTCTTTTCACCATTTAATTCAGGTTTCCAATTCCTTAGGTCCTGAAAAAGAAAAACAAATATCAAGTTTTAAAAACACTCATCGGTGAAAACTAATTAAATAAAGAAAAATGAATATCACGTTTTCGAAACACTCATCAGCGAAAACTAATTAAGAAAAAGAAAAATGAATATCAAGTTTTCGAAACACTCATCGGTGAAAACTAATTAAAAAAAGAAAAATGAATATCACGTTTTAGAAACACTCATCGGCGAAAACTGATTAAGAAAAATATAAATGAATATCAAGTTTTCGAAACACTCATCGGCGAAAACAATTTGAAAAAAGAAAAAGAAAAATGAATATTATGTTTTCGAAACTCTCATCGGCGAAATCTAATTAAAAAATAGAGAAATGAATATCAAGTTTTCAAAACACTCATCGGCGAAAACTGATTAAGAAAAAGAAAAATGAATATCAAGTTTTCGAAACACTCATCAAGGAAAACTATTTAAAAAAAAAAGAAAAATGAATATTACGTTTTCGAAACACAGATCGTCGAAAAGTGATTAAAAAAAAGAAAAATGAATATCAAGTTTTCAAAAAAATCATCGACGAACACTGATTAAAAAAAAGAAAAAAGAATATCAAGTTTTCAGAACACTCATCGGCGAAAACTGATTAAAAAAAGAAAAATGAATATCAATTTTTCGAAACACTCATCGACAAAAACTATTTAAAGAAAAAGAAAAATGAATATTACGTTTTCGAAACACTCAACGGCGAAAACTGATTAAAAAATGAAAAATTACTATCAAGTTTTCGAAACACTCATCGATGAAAACTGATAATAAAAAAGAAAATGAATATGAAGTTTTCGAAACACTCATCGACCAAAACTAATTAAAAAAGAAATATGAATATCAAGTTTTCGAAACACTCATCGGTGAAAAGTTATTAAAAAAACAAAAATAAATATCATGTTTTCGAAACATTCATCAATCAAAACTAATTAAAAAAGAAAAATGAATATCAAGTTTTCAAAACACTCATCGGCAAAAACTGATTAAAAAAATGAGAAATGAATTTGAAGTTTTTGAAACACTCACTAGCGAAAACATACTAAAAAAAGAAAAATGAATATCAAGTTTTTGAAAAACTCATCTATGAAAACTGATTAAAAAAATAAAAATAAATATCACGTTTTCAAAACACTCATCGGCGAAAACTGATTAAAAAAGAAAATAAATATCAAGTTTTCGAAACACTCATCGACGAAAACTGATTGAAAAAACAAAAATGAATATCAAGTTTTCGAAACACTAATAAGTGAAAACTAATTGAATAAAGAAAAATGAATATCACGTTTTCGAAACACTCATCGGCGAAAACTGATTAAGAAAAAGAAAATTGAATATCAAGTTTTCGAAACACTCATCGGTGAAAACTAATTAAATAAAGAAAAATGAATATCACGTTTTCGAAACACTTATCGGCGAAAACTGATTAAGAAAAATATAAATGAATATCAAGTTTTCGAAACACTCATCGGCGAAAACTATTTAAAAAAAGAAGAAAAATGAATATTATGTTTTCGAAACACTCATCGGCGAAAACTGATTAAGAAAAGAAAAATGAATATCAAGTTTTCAAAACACTCATCGGGGAAAACTGATTAATAAAAGAAAAATGAATATCAAGTTTTCAAAACACTCATAGGCGAAAATTGATTAAAAAAAGAAAAATGAATATCAATTTTTCGAAACACTCATCGATGAAAACTATTTAAAAAAAAGAAAAATGAATATTACGTTTTCGAAACACTCAACGGCAAAAACTGATTAAAAAATGAAAAATGAATATCAAGTTTTCGAAACACACATCGGTGAAATCTAATTAATTAAAGAAAAATGAATATCACGTTTTAGAAACACTCATCGGCGAAAACTGATTAAGAAAAAGAAAAATGAATATCAAGTTCTCGAAACACTGATCGGCGAAAACTATCTAAACAAAATGAATGTTACGTTTTCGAAATACTTATCGGCGAAAACTGATTAAAAAAAGAAACTGATTAAGAAAAAGAAAAATCAATATCAAGTTCTCGAAACACTAATCGGCTAAAACTATCTAAAAAAAAACGAATATTACGTTTTCGAAACACTTATCGGCGAAAACTGATTAAAAAAAGAAAAATGAATATCAAGTTTTTGAAACACTCATCGGTGAAAACTAATTGATTAAAGAAAAATGAATATCACTGTAATACCCCAGAAAATTTCGAGGATTTAAGAATGATTTATTTAAAAATTTTGAGGATTTAAAAATGATTTATTCCGGGGCTAGGAATTAAAACCTTAGAAAAAAAATAAAATAAAATAAAATATATGTTAAAGTTAAAAGAAACCGGAATGAAATTTTTTCGAGGTTTAAAATAAAATGAAAGGGAAAGAAAAGAAATAGAAAATAATTTTCAGGATTTAATTCAGGACCTAAGAAATTGGGATTTAATTGAAAAGAAATTTTTGAAAGTGGCAAAAACTATAATTTTTCCCAAAAGATAATAAACACACTCATAAACCCCCATCCAACCACCGTTCATGCATAACACATCCATTTTTCACATTTTAGAGAGGGAAAGTGACGGTTAGGGTTTTGGAGAGAAGGGAGAGCAATTGGGAGGAAGCTTGAAGGTTGAAGGTGAAGGGTGGCCGGAATCCGGTGGCGGGTGACCGGAGCGACACTCAAGTGATCTTTTCAAGCTTCATCTTCATCTATATTCATCCATCAAAGGTAGGTTTAGTAATCTCCTCCATCTATGATTTTTCTCATCCTCACCATTTCTTGAATTTATGAACAATGAAGGCTCAAACTTTGCATTCTTGATGTTATGAACATTTCTATTGGATGTTTTAATTTTTGGTTGTGCTGAGATTTTGCTGGGTTAGAGATTTGAGTTTAGGGTTTGAGTTTGTTCATCATGTTCTTCTAAAAACAACAATTTTTGATGGTATAAGACACAAGAAATTCGTGGAACATGTTTTTTGTCAAAAACTGAGTTTTTGAATCTGACCTTTCTCTGTTTAAACGTGTTTTATGAATTCCTTTCTTGATAGAGTTGCATGATTCCAAATCCATATGAAAGCTAACATCCTAAGCTTTCTAAATTGTATTTCTCCAAAATATTCTAACGGTTAGATCTTCTGGAAATTGCCTCGAAAGTCAGCGGTTCTGTTTTCTAAACTGATGCAGAATTTTTGTATGATTGGCTATTGTTTTTAAATTACTGCTCTTAAATGGCTCAAATACTTTTTGTAACGAATTGATAATTAGAATATTTTATCTCTAAGCTTGATTTAGAAAGAAGAATCAAATAATTTCGTTAAGTATGGAAGGAGATATGACCATTTCAATAAAGTTTGCCAAATGTTGCATGCTGTTTTGAATCTGATCTTGCTCTGTTTAAATGTGTTTTCTGAATTCTTTACTTAATGAATTTGAGTGATTCCAAATCCATATGAAAGCTAACATCCTAAGCTTTCTAAGTTGTATTTTTACTAAAAAGTCCAACGGTTAGATTTTCTGGGAAGTTTCTCGAAAGTTAGCGGTTCTGTTTTACATACTACCAAGTTTCTAGTTTTTGAAAAGTTGTTATTTCTTCCTTAATTTGAATGGTTCCTTTTCCTTCAACTAAAATGATTTTAACCAACCTTTAAGTGTCATTTCAAAGATCAAACAAAATCCTAGATAAAAAAAAAATTGTTGGTTTGTTTGGGTTCCAAATGAATTGCTTACACTTTTAAATGAAATGAGAGATTGCCCAATGGTTGGATTTTTTTTATGTGTGGACCCATGGTGAAAATGAGAAGTTTCCATATTTGGCAAAATCCTTCATTGAAGGAGCTTGGAGAGTGAGCAAGTGGCAAGACTTGTTTATTTAAGCATAAAATGTTTTTAACTTAAAAAGAACTCTAAATGATGACCTTAGCTTAATAAGGGGTTTTGGGTTAACCTTGAATGTAGTTTTAAGTTGCTATGTAATTATGAAATAGGACTTATGTGGTGAAATAGAAGTTGATGTATGAAAATTGATATGGATTGAATTGGTTGTATGTGATAGGATTCAAGTACTTCCTTGGAGACAAGAGTGCTCAAAGGGAATGTTAAGTAAAGTGACCAAGGTGAGGGCTCTTTCATCTCTGCTCCTAGGGTTGTATGCTTATGTGGATTACATGAGTATCCTAGCAATAGGGTCAGAAAGGTTTTATATTGCTAGGACGATAGCTTGAGGCTCAGAGAGTGCATCTGGACAGGTATATGAGTTATATCCTTCGGGAAAGATACAAAGAATCCTATTAATATGTAAAACTGAGGTAAGGAGACACGGGAGGAACCTACGGGTGAATCGTGAGCCTAACCTAGTAAAAGAGAAACCATCCTGTGGAGTTGGTCCAAGGTGTGTCAGTGGCCATGCTTCGAGACGTCGTGCCGTGCCCGCCATGTGGCCTGGTTTGGTAATGGATGAGTGGGCTCAAGCTATTGCCCCGCAGTAAGGGGTCAGGACGTGCCACGTGGTGGCTACGTATCAGTTGTTTGATAGATAGAAGTTGATTGTGTTTGATTAATAGAATTGTCATGAGGTGACTAGTACCCAAGTGAATGGGTTAATTATTGTTTGATTAACAGAATTGTCACGAGGTGACCAGTACCCGAGTGAATGGGTTAAGTATATTTGTCACGTGGTGGCCAGCAACCCGAGTGCACGGGTTCAAAGTGGGAAAGTCATGTAGTGGCTAGTAGAAACCCCAGAGTTGGGGAGATTAAGTAGATGTATGTTATAGTATCTGTGTCTATATACAAATTGTCTGTGTTTGCATATGATTTCTGATTGTGCAGCGTAGTAGTGACGTACAGGATTACGTCACCACAACGTCTTGGTTGATTCAAACATGTTGAACGTGAGAAGACCGGTAAGTAAAAGCCGGCATTATATGTTATATGTTTACTTGTTGAGTGATGATGAGAATTAAACTGCTGCATGCTTATATCTGCTAAATGCATGTGAGTGTTTGGGTGAAATTTCTGTTATTATGTGATCACCAAGAATGCATGCGGTTGTGTATGACTCCCAGTCCCAGCGGTAAGGTACCCGCCTTGCGCCGGGAATGGGAGAGTCCTCACTGAGTCGCGTGGTTAAGACTCACGCCTCATTTTTACTACACAGAGACAGGTTAAGTACAGGTGGAAGAAGTCTCGGTGGAACGAGGGTTGAACAACACTTTCCAAGACCCACAACTTGTTCATGTGGGTGAATAAAGTGTAATTGTAATTTAATTTACTTTATTATTGTATCATAAAGTAAAGGGTAGACGTACCCAATTATACTGTATTACCAAATCTAGAACTGTCAGCTTCACACACCTTAAAGATCAGGATTAATTATACTGCGGTACAGGGCAAATTTGTTTTCAAAATATATATATATATATATATATATATATATATATATATATATATATATATACATATATCTGTTGCATGTGAATAGGATAGGCAGCATCTTCGGATGTGTAGTCAGTACACAGGTTATATATATTATGTGTGTTTTTCTATATCTATATCCTGAAGCGGCACTGGCCGTGGATTTGCTTGCCTAGGATAGGCCACCATTTTCGGTGTAGCCATGGTATTATACTGCATGTGAATGTATTTTCAATAATAGATATTCTGTCAATTAGGTGATAAGGCTTACAGGCATAAGGGTATTCCCTGTGTCTGTGCCGGTCACGGTCCTCTAAACGGGGGTCGTGACAATCACGTTTTAGAAACACTCATCGGCGAAAACTAATTAAGAAAAAGAAAAATGAATATCAAGTTTTCGAAACACTAATCGG
This sequence comes from Senna tora, assembly GCA_014851425.1. Taxonomy (NCBI): domain Eukaryota; kingdom Viridiplantae; phylum Streptophyta; class Magnoliopsida; order Fabales; family Fabaceae; genus Senna; species Senna tora. Next base: position 14,091 of record JAAIUW010000031.1, on the reverse strand, counting down.
CAAAAACTATTTTAAAAAGAAAAAGAAAAATGAATATTACATTTTCGAAACACTCATCGGCAAAAACTGATTAAAAAAAAGAAAAAAAAATATCAAGTATTCGAAACACTCATTGGTTAAAACTTATTAAAAAAAAGAAAAATGAATATCAAGTTTTCGAAACACTCATCGACCAAAACTAATAAAAAAAGAAATATGAATATCAGGTTTTCGAAACACTAATCTGTGAAAACTTATTAAAAAAAGAAAAATAAATATCATGTTTTCGAAACATTCATCGACCAAAACTAATTAAAAAAAAGAATATCAAGTTTTCAAAACACTCATCTGCGAAAACTGATTAAAAAAATGAGAAATGAATATCAAGTTTTCGAAACACTCATTAGCGAAAACATACTAAAAAAAGAAAAATGAATATCAAGTTTTCGGAAAACTCATCTACGAAAACTGATTATAAAAAGTAAAAATGAATATCAAGTTTTCGAAACACTCATCGGCGAAAACTGATTAAAAAAGGAAAATAAATATCAAGTTTTCGAAACACTCATCAGCGAAAACTGATTAAAAAAACAAAAATGAATATCAAGTTTTCGAAACACTAATCGGTGAAAACTAATTGAATAAAGAAAAATGAATATCACATTTTCGAAACACTCATCGGCGAAAACTGATTAAGAAAAAGAAAAATGAATATCAAGTTTTCGAAACACTCATCGGTGAAAACTAATTAAATAAAGAAAAATGAATATCAAGTTTTCGAAACACTCATCGGCGAAAACTGATTAAGAAAAATATAAATGAATATAAAGTTTTCGAAACACTCATCGGCGAAAACTATTTAAAAAAAGAAAAATGAATATTAGGTTCTCGAAACACTCATCGGCGAAAACTGATTAAAAAAAGAAAAAAGAATATCAAGTTTTCAAAACACTCATCGGCGAAAACTGATTAAAACAAGAAAAATGAATATCAAGTTTTCAGAACACTCATCGGGGAAAACTGATTAAAAAAAGAAAAATGAATATCAATTTTTCGAAACACTCATCGACGAAAACTATTTAAAAAAAAGAAAAAATGAATATTACGTTTTCGAAACACTCAACGACGAAAACTGATTAAAAAATGAAAAATTACTGTCAAGTTTTCAAAACACTCATCGGTGAAAACTGATTAAAAAAAGAAAAATGAATATGAAGTTTTCGAAACACTCATCAGCGAAAACTTACTAAAAAAAGAAAAATGAATATTAAGTTTTCGAAACACTCATCAACGAAAACTTATTTAAAAAATAAAAATGAATATAAAGTTTTCGAAACACTTATCGGCGAAAACTGATTAAAAAAAGAAAAATGAATATCAAGTTTTCGAAACACTCATCGGTGAAAACTAATTAATTAAAGAAAAATGAATATCACGTTTTAGAAACACTCATCGGCGAAAACTGATTAAGAAAAAGAAAAATGAATATCAAGTTTTCGAAACAATAATCGGCGAAAACTCTTTTAAAAAAGAAAAAGAAAAATGATTATTACATTTTCGAAACACTCATCGGCGAAAACTGATTATAAAAAAAAGAAAAATAAATATCAAGTTTTCGAAACACTCATCGGTGAAAACTTATTAAAAAAAGAAAAATGAATATCAAGTTTTCGAAACACTCATCGACCAAAACTAATTAAAAAATAAATATGAATATCAGGTTTTCGGAACACTAATCGGTGAAAACTTATTAAAAAAAGAAAATAAATATCATGTTTTCGAAACATTCATCGACCAAAACTAATTAAAAAAGAAAAATGAATATCAAGTTTTCAAAACACTAATCGGCGAAAACTGATTAAAAAATGAGAAATGAATATCAAGTTTTCGAAATACTCATTAGCGAAAACATACTAAAAAAAGAAAAATGAATATCTTGTTTTCGAAAAACTCATCTACGAAAACTGATTAAAAAAAATAAAAATGAATATTAAGTTTTCGAAACACTCATCGGTGAAAACTGATTAAAAAAGGAAAATAAATATCAAGTTTTTGAAATACTCATCGGCGAAAACTGATTAAAAAAACAGAAATGAATATCAAGTTTTCGAAACACTAATCGGTGAAAACTAATTGAATAAAGAAAAAAGAATATCACGTTTTCGATACACTCATCGGCCAAAACTGATTAAGAAAAATAAAAATGAATATTAAGTTTTCGAAACACTCATCGGCAAAAATTATTTAAGAAAAAAAGAAAAATGAATATTACGTTTTCGAAACACTTATCGGCGAAAACTGATTAAAAAAAAGAAAAATGACTATCAAGTTTTCAAAACACTCATTGGAGAAAACTGATTAAAAAAAGAAAAATGAATATCAAGTTTTCAGAACACTCATCTGCGAAAACTGATTAAAAAAGAAAAATGAATATCAATTTTTCGAAACACTCATCGACGAAAACTATTTAAAAAAAAAAAGAAAAATGAATTTTACATTTTCGAAACACTCAACGGCGAAAAATGATTAAAAAATGAAAAATTACTATCAAGTTTTCAAACCACTCATCGGTGAAAACTGATTAAAAAAAGAAAAATGAATATGAAGTTTTCGAAACACTCATCAGCGAAAATGGGGGAAATCTAGGCCTAACTAAAGAACACGTATGATATTCAGTTAGTTACAAATAGGGCGTCTTTCAAGGATAAATATGTTAGTTGATTTTGTTTAGGTTGTTCGGGTAGATCGAGTCAGTCATCTTGATCGGACAGACAGGATTATGACGTCACCAAGTATGCCACATAGTGGCCATTACCTTGGTTTAAACTGAGGTCAGACAAGTTGCCGGCTATTACTCTAAGCATGCCTTGGAGTCAGAAAGTTCCTGGTGTGATCAACCAGGTTCGTAGAGGAAATTGCCTTCGGGCCAGTATTTCTCTTAGCGTAATGTGGGAGACAGAAAGTGAGTGCCTACGTGCACAAGTATATGTTAACTATGGAACCATATGTTATATGTTTATGATTGATTTACATGCGGATTAATAAATATGTTAGAAGCATGAAATAGGATTTTAAATTGTGAATATGATTTACTGATTGCTTGATCATGTTAAAGATCATAATACAAATCCGTTTCATGCGCATGCGCATGTGGTTGTTCGCGTCGGTAGTTAATTTGATTATGCATATATGTTGTGATGTATATATATATATATATATATATATATATATGAATCCTTTTTTGGCATGGCGTATGTACGTTTACATCTGCTGTGTATATATATATTTATCACACTTGAATTCTAGCATTTTCGGCTTCATACAGATTAAGGTTAGGTCTTGGTGTTGGGAATATAGGCTATAATATAATATATATCATGTGTATATATACATATGACTTCCGCATGTGAATAGGATAGATCACACGCATTGAGACGTGTGATCAATATGTAAATTATATGTATGTGTGGCTGAATACCTGATTGTATGAAAATATGGCTTCCGCATGTGAATAGGATAGATCACACGCATTGAAGCGTGTGATCAATATGTAAACTATATGCAAGCGTGTGATTGAATATATGTATGACTGTATACAAGACTTCTGCATGTGAATATGATAGATCACCCGCTCTGAAGTGCGTGATCAATATGTATACTATATGTACGTGTGAGTGATTATGTGTATATGTATAGACTGAAGCGGCGCTGAGCGAGCCGTGGATTGCACTGTCACGACCCCCATTTAGAGGACTGTGACCGGCACAAACACAAGGAATACCCTTATGCCTGTAAGCCTTATCACCTAATTGACAGAATATCTATTATTGAAAATACATTCACATGCATTATAATATCATGGCTACACCGAAATGATGGCCTATCCTAGGCAAGCAAATTCACGGTCAGTGCCGCTTCAGGATATAGATATAGGAAAACACACATAATATATATAACATGTGTAGTCTACACATCCGAAGATGCTGCCTATCCTATTAACATGCAACAGATATATGTATATATATATATATATATATATATATATATATATATATATATTGAAAACAAATTTTCCCTGTATCGCAGGAAAATAAATCCTGATCTTTAAGGTGTGTGAAGCTGACAGTTCTAGATTTAGTAAAACAATCTAATTGGGTACGTCTACCCTTTACTTTATGATACAACAATAAAGTAAATTAAATTACAATTACACTTTATTCACCCACATGAACAAGTTGTGGGTCTTGGAAGGTGTTGTTAAATCCTCGTTCCACCGAGACTTCTTCCACCTGTACTTAACCTATCTCTGTGTAGTAAAAATGAGGTGTGAGTCTTAACCACGTGACTCTGTCAGGACTCTCCCATCCCCAGCGCAAGGTGGGTACCATAGCGCTAGTTTTGGGAGTCATACACAACCACATGCAAGAACAACTAGTTACTATTAATTAGCATACATTCTTGGCGACCACACAACAACAGATATTTCACCCAACCACTCACATGCATTTAACAGATACAAGCATGCAGCAGTTTAATTCACATCATCACTCAACAAGTAAAGATATAACATATAATGCCGGCTTTTACTTACCGGTCTTCTCACGTTCAGCATATCTGAATCAACCAAGACGTTGTGCTGACGTTATCCTGTACGTCACTACTACGCTGCACAATCAGCAATCATATGCAAACACAGACAGGTTGTACCTACACACAGATACTATAGCATACATCTACTTAATCTCCCCCACTCTAGGATATCTACTAGCCACTACGTGGCTTTTCTACTTCAAACCCGCGCACTCGGGTTACTGGCCACCACGTGGCAAAGCATACTTAACCCATTCACTTGGGTACTGGTCACCTCGTGACAATTCTGTTAATCAAACAATGCTTAAACCATTCACTTGGGTACTAGTCACCTCGTGACAATTCTTCTAATCAAGCACAATCAACATCTATCTATCAAACAACTGATCCGTAGCCACCACGTGGCACGTTCTGACCCCTTGTTGCTGGGCAATAGCTTGAGCCCACTCGACCATTACCCAACTAGGCCACATGGCGGGCACGACACGACGTCTCAAAGCATGGCCACTGTCACACCCTGGACCAGCTCCACCGGATGATTTCTCTTTTCTAGGTTAGGCTCACGGTTCACCCGTAGGTTCCTCCCGTGTCTCCTTACCTTAGTCTCACATATTAATAGGATTCTTGGTATCTTTCCCGAAGGATCAACAATTCCTCTCCTTGTTAATATGGACAAGTATCCTCAACAAAATATAACTCATATACCCGTCCAGATGCACTCTCTGAACCTCAAGCTATCGTCATAGAAATTTAAATCCTTTCTGACCCTATTGCCAGGATAGGGCAATGACCATCGTCATGGTGATTGTAAAACTGAGGTCTCAAGTGCCATATGACGTTGTTCTAGTCGATGTATCACATTGCTAGCATAATCAAATCCGAAACCCACCAATAACTCCCTTTGTATGATTATAATTTAAGTCACCGTCGTGACGAGTTTTCAAAATAAAAGCTTAGTCCTTCCGTACAAGGACTCTTGCCACCGTCGTGGAAAAGATTTAATAAATTACTCATCATGCCTCTGGAGTGTATGAGTTGGATTTGTAACACACCAATCATAGCAAACAATTACAATCTACTCCTATGTCTTCCAATCCAAGCTACTTTCCACCACCTATTTTCTAGTTCTTTTATTCTTTTAGCATCCTATACCTCTAGCTAACACATATCAGACAAGCAGAGAATACACATACTCATATAATCCACATAAGCATACAACCCTAGGAACAGAGATGAAAGAGCCCTCACCTTGGCCGCTTCACTTAGCATTCCCTTTGAGCACTTTGGTCTCCAAGGAAGTACTTGAACCCTATCACATACAATCAATTCAATCGATATCAAATTTCATACAATTTCCTAGTTTCTTTTCTTATGAATTCTTACATTTATCCAACTCCCAAGTTCATTTACTTGACCTATGGTCATCATTTGGTGTTCTCTTTTAGTTCAACTCAATTAATGCATAAATAAACAAGTTTACAAACTTGTTCACTCTCCAACCTCCATCAATGGAGAATTTGCCAAATATGAAAAGTTATCATTTTCACCAAATGTTCACATATCATTATTCCAATTATTGGGCATTCTTACAAATCATTTAGAATACCTAAATAATTCATTTGAAGTCCATACATGCCATCAAGTTTAAGAAAATTTATAAATTCCATAAATTTTGCCAAAATTCGTAGGTTAGAAACCCTAGGGTAGAAATCTCCATAGAACTCAATATTTGGGGTGATCTCTATGTTCAAAAATGATCCTAAGGTGATATATTATTGATAGGTAACTCATTCCCATCAAGAAACCTATGATTTAAGAGGTGAAAACAAGATTTTGATGCTTACCTTTGGGGAAGTCCGAATTTGGAAATCCATGGAGGTTGCCCAAACTTGTTAATGCTTAACAATGGTGGAGGGAGCTTGATGAGGCATGGAATTAGTGGGAGGAAGCAAGAAACATGGTGGAAAGTGAAGAATTTCTTCACTTGTTGCTTGCCTTAAGAGAGAAAATGTGAAGAAGAAGAGATAAAAGGAATGGAGAAGAATGACGTGGTTCTTCCTTTTGTTGGAGAAGAAGATGCTCACTTATGTTGGGTTTGGAATTTAAGGGTAATTTGGACATTTGACAACTTTTGGGGTGTGGTAAAATAAATTTCTGATGGAACTTTCTTATTTAGATTTATTTATGGGTAAAAATGGGAAAGTTTAGAAAATTTTGGAAAATGATAGGCCTATTAAAAATATATGTCATTAAGTCTCTTGCAAATAAAAATTTCCTACCCAGTATAATTTTTATGTTCGAAAAATTTCCAAATTTAAACTGTGAGATCAATAAAATTCATGTAATCACATTTTAACTAAATTATAATCTTGTGTCCTGAATTTTAATATTTATTTTAATTTCTTAAATTCTCAACCTCAAACCTATTAAAATCTTAATATATAAAAAAATCTTATTCCATTCTAAAAAAATTATTTTTACTTTCTTTAGTAAAAAATGTGTAATATCAATATCACAATTCTATCAATTTTATATTATCCCATCAAATCTTAAGTAAGTTCATTTATCTATATATACACACACAATTATTATTTATTTACTTGTTTATTTATTATTATTCCATTATATTATGTATTTATTTTATTTTCTTTTATTTACATTTCAACTACAAATGGTGACCATTCTAAGTCTTACTATATATCTGACTTGATCACGTTTTCGAAACACTCATCGGCAAAAATTGATTATAAAAATAAAAATGAATATCAAGTTTTCGAAACACTCATCAGCGAAAACTTACTAAAAAAAGAAAAATGAATATCAAGTTTTCTGTCACGACCCCAATTACAGGGATCCGTGACCGGCACGGGGATAGAATTTAGCCTCTAAACCCGTAAGCCTTACCTATAATCATAAATTATCTACCCTTATACACAATCATCATACAATATTCACATAGTGTATATAGTGGCCACACCATCATTGGTGGCCTAGATAACCTGCAATCCACGGTGCTCAATGCCGCTTCAGCCCATTTCACGTATATATATATACATCCATACACTCAAGACATTCACACATAAATATATATATACATAGTGATCAAACCCCAAGGGAATGATCTATCCTATTCGCACACAATATACATATAACCTGTCATGATCACACATGTACACCCACACTCACAGTTAAGTATACATAGTGATTACACGCCTCATTACGTGTAATCTATCCTATTCACATGCAGGGATTTATATATTTTCATCCATCATATACCAAGTCACACACATATATATATAGCATATACCTATTGATCACACACCATTATGTGTGATCTATCCTATTCACATACGCAGATATATATATATATATATATATATAAGTATATCAAGACTTTCCCAACACCCCGAATCCTATCAGTAAGCACATGTGAAGCCGACATGTCTAGATATAGCATAATTCAAAAGCTGCAAATATTTACACCACATTTACAACTTAAGATTATATACAATCCAAAATAATAAATACTAAATAATCTAAGGATGTCCACCCACGCGAACAAGTGCGGTGCAAGTGGATAGATGTCCGTATCATTGTCCGGACGTCGAAGCCTGCCCGATTCCTGTATCTGTAACATGTAAACAGAGGGTGTGAGTCCAACAGACTCAGTGAGAAGCTTCCCATCCTCGGCGTAGCGGCGGGTACCACTACAGTTGGGGAAAAGGAACCACTCACAACCACAAGCGCACGAAATTCCAGTTTATCATATGTTATATAATGATCAGACAACATTAATATAACATTACATCCCAGATAAACCTAAGAATCATGCTCCTCAATCCTGCTACTCATAAGCAACCAATAACATGAAACATTTCATATGAAAACTATAAATCATACAATCGACTCTAGTGCCACGCTAGAGCAATAGCCTCAACGGGCAAGTCTTTCAAATGCTATGCACCACCCTAGTGCCAAGCTAGGGCAATAGCCACAACGGGCAAGTCTATCAAATGCTATGCACCACCCTAGTGCCAGGCTAGGGCAATAGCCACAACGGGCAACCATGTATATGAAATGCACCTCCCTAGTGCCAGGCTAGGGCAATAGCCACAACGGGCAAATGTCTGACGTCATATTTCACTCTCTTACTTTCAGTAGGGTTTGTAACACGGACTACCCATTTCTATTCTAAAGTGTCTTTACCTCAGCAGTGTGAACTCCACTAAGAATTTCTAATCAATTATGAGATTTTCTATTCTTTGCTTAGTACCCAACCCTTGATTAGATGATAACCTAGCTCTAAGGTATTTCCTAAGTTCATTTACCACAAATCACGTCGACGTGTATAAATAAGTCAATTTCATTTCCTTAGTGGGTTTCTAATTATTAGGACAAACCAAAAATTGAACGAAATCAATATCCTACCCCTTTTTACTTGTACTGTTTGGCGTATCCCATGTCATCACATGGATACTCTCCAGTACCACTTCAACTTTAATCAATCACATATATACAAATATTTTCACAAATAACAGTTTAGGAACAACAATAGCATGTTATTTCCTAAGAATTCTTACAAACAAGCAAGTAAGCAAACCACGTATTCACATCCTCATTCAACCCTGTAGGGCAAGGATGGGAAACCCCTCACCTGGACGGCTTCCTGTTTCTGGTCCTGGAGTCACTCCTGCTCCAGACAATTCGTGGTTACCTAACAAACATATTTACATCATTATCATCTTTACTATATGCAAATTATATGCATATGCTATGCTCATGTCAAATTAATACATTAAACTTTGCCAAGAACCAAGTCCTTGGTCTTAACCTTCTTCCTCTCTTTAATACTGTTTCCAAGTGTCTCACACTTAATCTCATCTCTTTATCCCTTTCTTTGAATACTCATTTTCACCTACAAGTGTTCGTATGTGACTTTTCACAATTCCCATATCCAATTGATGGCCTATGTTAGTCATAGCCTCAAATTTTCTGTGGTTGCTAATTACCCAACCACTCTTTCAACTTATATTCACATACGAACACATGTGGCCTAATATATTTGAAAATTGGGATTTTTACCAAATAAGGGCATTTTACTATTTAAATAAATTCCGGCGTCCATTATGGTCTATCCGAAACTTCTAACCTATAATTTAGCTCCACATTCTAAATTGGATTGAAAAGTGACTCTTTTCATACTAAATTGGTTTCCGGTTGAGACGGAATTACTCGGGCGTAAATCTCTCGCATATTCCAACAATCCCTACCATTCTATAACACCAATCCAACACACCAATCAATCCTAATTCAATTTATACTACACTTTATCTCACTTTAAATTCCATACTTCTATGGTTTTCAAATTGGGTAACCTCCATAATCAATTTTCCAACACACACACTTCCAAATACCTCTAAACAACCCAATAACTCCAAATTAGGACCCAAAGCAATTTATTCATACCAATTAGGAATTTTCCAAAAATCCCTAAAATAGATAAATTTGGGGTTTGAGGGATTCGGGACTTTTTTACCTTGATTCAATCGGATAGAATGATGGAATGGGGTAGAAAGAACTCCCGGTCACCTTCCCCGACTTCGAAACGGCGGATTCCGGCGAAAATTCCGGCGAAAATCCGCTTTTTCCGTCACTTTCCCTTCTCCTCCGTGAAGCCCGCGCCGGACCTCCTTCCTCCGGCGTCAGAGTCGCCGTCGACGGCTTCGGTCCCGGCGAACGGCGGCGTCGACTTCCGGCTGCCTCTCCCCGCGCACCCGCTCTTCCTCTTCTCCTCCCGCTGGTCCGTAGCGTCAATGGCCCTCACTCTCTTTTTTTTTCTTTCTCTGCTCTTCACGTCTCGGGCTCTCTTTCTCTGGAGCAAAAATGAATTGGGGTGTTTTGCTTATGGGGGTCACGTGTGTGACCTCCCCTTCCGCCTATATACATATATTTTATTATTATTTTTTTTAAATTTGTATATTTATATATATATATATATATATTTAATACATTATTATTTATAGTTAAAATTAATTTTGGGGTTAATAAACTTACACTCAATATTTCCCGTTAGGTCCTAATTTTGGTCCAAATAAAATTTCATTTTTTTTAAATTTTCTCCTTTTCCTTCCAAATTAAAAGAAAAAAATTAAATTAGGACCTTAACGTTGATTGGAAAATTTCCGGGTATTACAATCTTCCCCCCCTTAAGAAATTCGGTCCCCGAATTTCAACCACACACTAACCTTAATTTTCAAATAGATGAGGATATGTCCTGCGCATATCAGCCTCAACTTCCCACGTTGCTTCCTCGACCGAATGGTTTCGCCACAGGACTTTCACCAATGGTATTTCTTTCGATCTCAACTTCTTCAATTGACGATCTAAGATTTCCACCGGTATCTCCTCATACGTCAAATCTTCGGTTAGTTGTATCTCTTGGGGTTGGATTACATGAGAAGGATCTGGCAAGTACTTGCGAAGCATTGATACATGAAACACCGGATGAACTCCTTCTAGTTCCGCCGGCAACTGAAGACGGTAGGCAACATTTCCCACACGTTCAAGTATCTCAAACGGTCCGATATATCTTGGACTTAGCTTGCCTTTCTTGCCAAACCTCATTACGCCTCTCATTGGTGAAACTTTCAAAAAGACCTGCTCACCCACAGCGAATTCTAATTCTCTTCTCCGATTGTCGGCATATGACTTCTGCCTACTCTGAGCCGTCACAAGCTTTTCTCTAATCACCTTTACCTTGTCCAACGCTTCTTGAACAAGTTCTGGACCAACTAACTTGGCCTCTCTGACCTCGAACCACCCTATCGGGGATCTACACCTTCGACCATATAAAGCTTCAAAAGGTGCCATCTGTATACTGGACTGGTAACTGTTATTGTAGGCAAACTCTGCTAATGGTAGATACTTTTCCCAACTTCCGCCGAAATCCATAACACATGCCCTTAGCATGTCCTCTAAAACCTGAATAGTCCTCTCAGATTGCCCATCAGTCTGGGGATGAAATGCTGTACTCAAATCAACCCTCGTCCCCAATGCCTCCTGCAATGCCCTCCAAAATCGAGAGGTAAACTGTGGCCCCCTGTCAGAGATAATCGACACCGGCACTCCGTGTAACCTCACTATCTCTGATAGGTATAACTGGGCATACTGACCCACTCCATAAGTGGTCTTAACTGGCAGGAAATGAGCGGACTTGGTCATCCGATCAACTATTACCCAAACTGAGTCGAAACCCCTCTGTGATCGCGGCAATCCCGACACAAAATCCATCGTAATTCTCTCCCATTTCCACTCTGGAATTTCTATCTTTTGAAGTGTTCCGGCGGGCTTTTGGTGTTCAGCCTTAACTTGCTGACACACTAAACATCTAGATACATAGTCTGCCACATCTCTCTTCATACCATTCCACCAGTATAATTCCCTAAGATCCTGATACATCTTGTTACCTCCTGGATGGATAGTATATGCTGTCTTGTGTGCCTCATCAAGGATCTTTTCTTTCAAACCATCCACCATAGGTACACACAATCGTCCTTCCAATCGGAGTATGCCATTGTCATCTATGGAGAATCGAACGTCGTCCTTCTCCCCTTTAACCACTGTATCTTTGATCTGTTTGAGGCCGGCGTCTTGCTCTTGTTTGGATTTAACCTCTTCAATTAGAGCTGACTTTGCTTGGATATGGGCTAGAAACAAGTCGGAATTTCCAATTTCAAACTGAGTTCCAGACTGTTCCAGCTCATGTATTTCCCGAATCAACGGCCTTCGTACTTTACTGATATGGGCTAAGCTACCCATTGACTTTCGGCTCAAAGCATCTGCTACAACATTCGCTTTACCAGGATGGTAAAGAATCGTACAGTCATAATCTTTTATCAACTCCTATCCACCTGCGTTGTCTCAGATTCAAGTCTTTCTGTTCAAAAATGTACTTGAGGCTTTTGTGGTCTGTGTATATCTCACACGATTCACCATAAAGGTAGTGTCTCCAAATCTTCAAGGCAAACACCACCGCTGCCATTTCAAGATCGTGAGTCGGGTAATTCTTCTCATGCTTCCGGAGTTGCCTAGATGCATAAGCAATTACTCTCCCATGTTGCATAAGAACGCACCCTAACCCAATTCGCGAAGCATCACAGTAAACCACATATCCTCCGGTGCCTTCAGGAAGTGCCAACACTGGCGCTGTAGTGAGACTTTCCTTCAGTTTCTGGAAACTTTCTTCACACTTGTTACTCCACTCAAACTTTACCCCTTTTTGAGTCAACTTTGTAAGAGGTGTAGCAATCTTCGAAAAAGTCCTGCACAAACCTCCTGTAATACCCAGCCAAACCTAAGAAACTACGAATCTCTGTGACTGAGGTTGGTTGGGACCAATTCTTCACTGCTTCTACTTTGCTTGGGTCCACATGGATTCCCTCTGAAGATACCACGTGACCAAGGAATGCCACTCTATCAAGCCAAAATTCACACTTTGAAAACTTAGCATACAACTTCTCTTCTCTTAGCTTTTGTAATGCCAGTCTCAAGTGGGTTGCGTGCTCCTCCGCATTTTTGGAATAGATTAGAATGTCATCTATAAATACAATGACAAACCGGTCTAGAAATGGCTTGAAAACCCGGTTCATCAGGTCCATAAAAGCTGCTCGGTGCATTAGTTAGACCGAATGACATAACTAGAAATTCATAATGGCCGTATCGGGTTCGAAAAGCAGTCTTGGGTACATCTTCATTTCTAATCTTCAACTGATGATACCCTGATCGCAAATCGATTTTTGAAAACCTCTTAGCACCCTGCAGTTGATCAAACAGATCATCGATCCTTGGAAGTGGATACTGATTGCGGACCGTATCTTATTCAACTTCCGGTAATCGATACACAATCTTAAAGTTCCATCTTCTTCTTCACGAATAACACCGGAGCACCCCATGGTGAAAAACTGGGTCTGATAAAACCCTTATCAAGTAACTCCTGTAATTGAGCGTGTAGCTCCTTCAACTCTTTCGGAGCCATTCTATAGGGCGGTGTGGATATCGGCTATGTTCCTGGTAACAGTTCAATCTCGAACTCAATTTCTCGATCAGGCAGCAATCCTGGCAGTTCATCAGGAAACACATCAAAGGAACTCCCGAACCACTGGCACCTGATCAGCGGAAATTACCTCTTTCGTCTTATCCCTCACAACTGCCAAATATCCCTTACACCCTTTCTCAAGTAGTTTGGAAGCTTCCATTGCCGAAATTAGGCTTGGATGGGAGGCACCACCATCACCCCATAACTACAAATGGTTCCTCATCAGGCATATTGAACTTTAAACACTTTGCCCTGCAGTCAACCACCGCATGACAAGATGCCAACCAATCCATGCCCAAGATGACGTCTAGGTCTACCATGTATAGTAAGTCGTAGGTCTACAACCGTCTCATGACCCTCGACTATAACAACACATGACTCATAGACATACTTAACTTAGAATCGAATCACCCATCGGAGTAGAGACC